>CAUYRH010156602.1:0-28083 GCA_963574655.1 Perodicticus potto | reverse complement strand
GCAACCAAAAAAAAAAAAAAAATGGCCGGGCGTTGTGGCAGGCGCCTGTGGTCCCAGCTACTTGGGAGGCGGAGGCAGGAGACTCGCTTGAGCCCAGGAGTTGGAGGTTGCGGTGAGCTGTGATGCCATGGCACTCTATCCAGGGTGACAGCTTGAGGCTCTGTCTCAAAAAAAAAAAAAAAAAATGGCCAGGTGTTGTGGCGAGCGCCTGTAGTTCCAGCTACTTGGGAGGTGGAGGCAAGAGACTCACTTGAGCCCAGGAATTGGAGGCTGCTGTGAGCTGTGATGCCACAGCACTCTACCCAGGGTGACAGCTTGAGGCTCTGTCTCAAAAAAAAAAGAATGAAGCTGAACTCCCACCCCATACCATATATAAGAATCAATCAAACTAGATTAAAGAGTTAAATCTAGGGTCTATAACTATAAGATTCTTAGAAGAGAATACAAGTATAAATATTCATGACCTTGGATTACGCTATTGTTTCTTAGACATGACACAAAGAACACAAAGAATAAAAGAATAAACAGAAAAAAATTGAACACCCCAAAATTAAGAACATTTGCACATTAAAAGATAGTACCAAGAAAGTAAAAAGAAAATCCACAAGATGGGAGAAAATATTTGCAAATCACTTCTCTGATAAGGGAATAGAATCCAGAATATATAAAGAACTCTTATAACTCATTAAAAAACACACACACACACACACACACAAAAACAATGAAACAGTGGGGGGGGGGCGCCCAGGTGTGGTAGACTGCCTGAGCTCACAGGTTTGAGAACAACTTGAGCCAAAGCGAGACCCTATCTCTAAAAATAGTCGGTCCTTGTGGTGGGCACCTGTAGTCCCAGCTATTCAGGAGGCTGAGGCAAGAGAATCACTTGAATCCAAGAGTTTGAGGTTGCTGTGAGCTATGACGCCACAGCATTCTACCAAGGGCAACAAAGTGAGACTGTCTCAAAAAAATAAATAAGTAAGTAAATAGTAGGCGGGGGATTTGAACATACATTTCCCCAAAAAAGAAATACTACTCCGGAAAGGCTAACCAGTTTGATGAAAACATTTCAAATTGTATATAAAACCAGCACGTTGTACCCCATGATTGCATTAATGTACACAGCTATGATTTAATTTTTAAAAAAAGAAAAAAATCAGAGAACCAGGATTTAAAAAAAAAAAATACTACGAGCCTATAAATACATGGTAAGATGCCAAACATTATTTGTCATCAAGGAAATGCAAATCAAAAATGACACAAATAAAAAAAGACTGAGAATACTTAGTATTAGTGAGGAGAAAGAATTTGGAGCCCTTGTGCCTGGCTGGTGGAATGTAAAATGGTGTAGTTCAGGCAACGGCTAACAGTTATTCTAAGACTTAAGGAATTCTACCGTATGATCCAACAATTCCACTCCTAGATATATACCAAAGGGAAGTGAAAACATATGTTCTTACTGCTAACACAAAAACACAGGGGGGCGCCCATAGCTCAGTGGTTAGGGCGCCGGCCACATGCTCCAGGGCTGGTGGGTTCGAACCCAGCCTGGGGCCTGCTAAAGAAACAAACAAACAAACAAAAATAGCCAGGTGTTTTGGCAGGTGACTGTATTCCCAGCTACTTGGGAGGGTGAGGCAAGAGAATCACTTGAGCCCAAGAGTTTGATGTTGCTATGAGCTATGATGTCACAGCACTCTACCTAGGGTGACAAAGTGAGACTCTGTCTCAATTAAAAAAAAAAAATACATAAATTGTTTACAGTAACATTACTCATAATAATCAAAAAGTGGAACCAACCCATACATCATCAACCTATGAATGCTAAAATGTGGTATATCCATACATAAAAGGAATGGAGTGCTAATGTGTGCTGCCACATGGATGACCCTGAAAACATTAGGCTGACAGAAGCCAGACACAACACAGAGGGCATGATTCTGTGTATATGAAATGTCCTGGAGAGGAAATCCATCCAGACAGAAAGAAGATTAGTGGTGCCAGGGGCTGGCAGGGTGGGATGAGGCGAGAAGAGGATGTGCTTGCTAAGACACAGAGGTTTCTTTCTTTTTGAGGTGATAAATTCTGGAATTAGATAATGATGAATTCATAATACTATGAATATGCTTTTAAAAAGCTTACTGTAGAAAAGAATTATATATTTTAAAATGGTAATTTAATATATTTGAGTAATTTCTTCAAAAAAAAAAATGAGACCCCAGGCAGTCAAGCTCACAAGCCCAACTCCACAGCTGTGCAGCACAGTCTGCAAGGAGGAAAGGATCGATCTGATGTGAGGAAAGTAGTAATCAGAAAAGGCACTTGGGTTTGATGACGACTGCGCCACATGAAAAAAGGACTAAGCCCACTTGGGCAGAACAGTGGCACCTGCAAAGCTACAGTGAACCTATCATGTGCACCATCTGAGCTGTTCTGGAGGCTGAGCTGCAGTGAACCTATTGTGTACACCATCTGAGCTGTTCTGGAGGCTGGCTGGAGTGAAGGAGGTGCAGCTGCCAAAGATTCTGGCATGGGTCTGCACCTAGAGTACCTTTCTGTGCCATACCAGGGTTTTAAGCAGGCCCAAAATATAATCAATTATGCAGTCAGAACTAAAGTCAGCAATTCAACAAGTGATTGAGATTTAAAAGCAATTTTTAAAATCTTACATCAGGCTGAGGGAGCAGTGAGGGATATGGAACTTTAGGGAGCTATTTATAAGGCTTGTCAATTCACCACAATTCATTTTGTGCCTATACACCCACACAGTACCCCTCAGGAACTGTGCCAATTATCACTTCCTCTCATTTGTAAATCCTAAAATTCTCACCTCAAACATAAGGGACTACTGAGTCTCTTATTTCTATAAAAATATATTTCACAGCAGCAAGCAACAGTAGTCTATTTCCCAGGCTTTGCTGCTTCACAAAATATTATGAAGTACCACAAACACTATAGCAAAATATATCAGGTCTACTTTGTTCTTGTCTTACTATGTGCAGATAACTAGAGCAGGAAATATGAACTAGTTCTCCATTTCACTAAGCAAGAATAAGTACACAAAAAGTCTTAGCTTTGTTACAACAAAGTGACCTTGAATCAATACGCTATTCCAGAATACAAGTTCTTTATCACTTTTAGCCAGGTGGTTTCTGGTCACATAAAAACAATTCGGCATGAAATAATAACTGATGATTAAAACATCAGGATTAATAATTATATTTTTAATAAAAAGAAACAATAATATTTCATACCAGTTACAATGTAGCAGACATGCTTCTATTGGCTTTACATAAAATAACTCTTGATACTCAATATTCCTATAAGATAAATACTATCTTATCCTTATTTTTTTGTTGTTTTTCTTTTTCTTTTTTATCTTATTCCTATTTTACAAAGGGAAACTGACACACAGAAAGGCTAAGTGACTTGTGGCGGTTCACAGAACTACTATAGTAGGGGAGATTTGAACCCAGACTGGGCCCTCAACCACTATGCTCCATGCATCTCTGCTTTCAAATGTCCTCAAATTTTTCAATAATGAAAAGCTTAAACACTCATTTGCATTCCAAATTTATAAAAGCTGTGATACACTCCGACAAATCCAGTCCTATTTCAGAGTTCAAGTTTATAATCATACTACCTCTCCTCTAAAAGTAAGTTTTATCGTCCTGTCAATCTTAAAATAGTTATTTAGACCTTTTCACTGTTCTATGTTCTTGGAAGAATTAGAAATCATTCATTTACATTAAGAAACAAAAAAAAAGGCTTGGTGCCTGTAGCTCAGCAGCAAGAGCGCCAGCCCTGTTATGTACACCAGAGCTGGCAGGTTCAAATGAGCCCAGGAATTGGAGGTTGCTGTGACCTGTGATGACATGGCACTCTATCCAGGGTGACAGCTTGAGGCTCTGTCTCAAAAAAAAAAGGAAAGAAAAGAAAAAAAAGGCTAGTCGCAGTAGCTCATGCCTGTAATACTAACATTCCGGGAGGCCAAGACGGGTGGATTGCCTGAGCTCACTGGTTTGAGACCAGCCTGAGCAAGCGCAAGACCCTGTCTCTAAAAGCAGCCAGACGCTGTGGCAGGTGCCTGTAGTTCCAGCTACTTGGGAGGCTGCAGCAAGAGGTTCACTTGAGCCCAAGTGTTTGAGGTTGCTATGAGCTATGACACCACAGGCACTCTACCAAGGGTGACAAAGTGGGACTGAAAAAAAAAATCAATTTATTTTCCTACAGTTAACTGTAATCTATGGGGTAAGTTAGTTACTGGGTAATTTGGACATCCTAGGAAAGCCTCTGAAGGTATCCCCTGCATTTAATTTTCTTCTTCATGCTAAGGAACTGATTCAAAGTCCAACTAAACTAAACCATTCTACCTAGAAGTTCCACAGACAACTCTGACACACAGACAGTATTGAGAATCACTGGTTTTACAATGGCCCTATACACTCTAGCTAACTAAGATGACAGTATGACAAATTCACAAGGACAATTAATTAATTAACCATGTCAAATGCTTTCATTTATTGATTTCGATACAGTGAATGCTGGATATGTATACTCCAGCAATTCTACTTCTCCAAAATCTACCCTAGATAAACATTCACTCATGTCCTAGGAAAATCACACAAATATTTTCATGATATTGCTACATGCAATGATAAGCAATTAATAATCCAGTTATTAAATGAACTATGGCACATTCACAATACCCAATATTTTACAAGGATACCCACAAGTATTAGTAGGAAGTTATCTAAAACCTAACTCCTATTGAAGAGAAAAGTGCAGTTTGCAGAATACATAAAATATATTACTTTTATTACTTTTGTTATAAGGTGCATATATGCAATACATAAATGAAAGATCAAGTTGGAGCAGGATATATTCTAAAATGATTAGAAAGGACTTCCCTACACAACAATCAAAGCAAATAGACAACCTTCGGAATGGGAAAAGACACTTGCATATTACAAACCTGACAAGGGCTTGATAACTAGAATCTATAGAGAACTCAATCAACAAAAAAAGAGCTAGGAATCCCATCTATCACTGGGCAAGAGACATGAACAGAACCTTCTCTGAAGACGACAGACGAATGGCTAACAAAATTTGAAAAAATGCACATAGTCCCTAATCAACAGACAAATGCAAATCAAAACCACCCTAAGATACCACCCATTCCCAGTAAGATTAGCCCACATCACAAAATCTTGATGCTGGCGTGGATGGGGAGAGAAGGGAGGACCTTTATACTGTTGGTGGGACCGCAAACTAATACAGACACTTTGGAAAGAAGTTATGGAGAATCCTCAAAGAACTCAAATTAGCCCCACAATCGCATTACGAGTCATCTACCCAGAAGAAAAAAATCATTTTATCATAAGGACGTATGCACCAGATTGCTTACCACAGCTCAATTTACAATCGCCAAGGCACAGAAACAACCTAAACACCTATCAACTCAAGAATGGATTAACAAACAGTGGCATATGAATACAGTGGAATATTATTCATCAATAAAAAAGATGGTGACTCCACATCTTTTGTATTAACCTGGATGGAGTTTAAACACATTCTTCTCAGTTAAGTATCACAAAAATGGAAAAGCAAATAAATATCCAATGTACTCAACACTACTATGAAGCCAAGAGACAATGTAATTTCACACCCACATCAATTCAAATTGGGAGGGAGAGGGACAGAGCGGGGCAGGATGGGGGTTTGGGGTGCTCTCACTGAATGGGCACAATGTAGTGGTGTATGGCTCACCTTTTGGACGCAGGACATAGCTACAAGAGGGACTCTACCTAACACTGAAATATTGTGATGTAGTTATTTGTACCCTCACATTAACCAGAAATTTAAAAAAAAGAAAAAGGAAAAGAGTTCCCTTATTTCTGAGGAAAGGATGTGAAATGAGGAATGATGGTTAGGGGATGTTTCCTTTATTTGCCCCTGCATCGTGTGCAGGTATTATTTACATAATAAAAAAAATTTTAATAATGTTAACTTTTACTAAAAGATGTGCTATGGTTTAAAACATATCCCTTTTGTGGTTACATAGTTTTCAGACAGGCACTATGTAAAAAGACTGCCATCACACCATTATAAATAGCCTCCAAAATGCCAATTTTCACATTCACATTCAAATAAAATTCACAGCTTAAACAAGGTCAAAGCAATGTTCTGTTAAGATTTGGAGAGTGTTATACTGAAGAAAAAAAGAACAACTAAATTCTTATGACACTGTTATCATTTAAAAAGGGAATCTTGTGGAGGTTGTACAATTGGCATTTATAAAAAGACTAACCTTAAAAACTTAATTCAGTCTGCCCCTTCTAATTCCATCTATGGCAGGATGTTACAACAAAACAAAATTACCAAAATAAATCACTGAACTTTAAAAAAACTATCTAAAAATGTATTAATTAAACAGCCAAAACACTTATCAAGTCTCTACTGTGAAATGAGTAGAATATGCTTATTAAAGATATGCTAGTGCTGTAGAAACAGAGACTCAAATAGCTGAGAATGTAAGATAGAAACTCAAACCTGGAAGCAAAGCCATCCTCACACATGTTCTTTCATGCACTCAAAAAGCTGCAATCAAAGGTTTGGACACTTACAGAGAAGATACACAAGCCAGAGACCGACCACTATAAAAAGGTAAATGTGAAACACCTCAAGAACAGAGCTGCAAGAAATTAAACTCTTCCTTTTTTAATATATTCCTTCCAGTCATGTCACTGTTTTAATAACAAAATGGTTTCACAATATACAGTTAAATGTAAAGCCATACCTTGGAAATATTATAGGTTCAGTTTGAGACCATCACAATAAAGTATCACAATAAAAGCAAGTCACACAAATTTTTTTGTTTACCAGCATACACAAAAGTTACATTTACACCACACTGTAGTCTATTAAGCATATAATAGTATTATGTCTAAAAACACAATGTTTATACCTTAATTAAAAAATACTTCACTATTATAAAATGCTAACAGCCATCTGAGCCTACAGTGGTTCCTAATCTTTTTGCTGGTGGAGGGTCTTACCTGGATGTGGATGGCTGATGACTCATCAGGAGGATGGTGGTTACTCAAGGAGCAGATTCTATCTCAAGGAATCCTTTTCTTTTCTCATCCTCAAGAAGCAACTCTTCATCTGTTCAAGTTTCATTTTGAGATTGGGGGATCCCAGTCACATCTTCAGGGTTCACTTCTAATTCTAGTTCTCTGGCTATTTCCACTCTATCTGCAGTTACTGTCTCTACTGAAGTCTTGAACCTCTCCAATTCATCCATAAGGACTGGAATCAACTTCTTCCAAACTCCTGTTAATATTGCTATTTTGATCTCCTTCCATGAAATCACAAATGGTCTTAATGGCATCTAGAATGGTAAATCCTTTCCAGAAGATTCTCAGTTCTTTGCCCCAATCCATCAGAGGCATCAGTATCTATGGCACTTATAGCCTTACGACTTGAAAATCATAATGACTCCTTGATCCACAAACTGCAGGCATGAAAGCAACAGTAATCTCCTGTACATCTCCATCAGAACATTTAGGTAATGAGGGGCATTGTCAACGAGCAGTCATATTTTGAAAGGGATCATTTTTTTTCTTGTAGGTTTCAACAATGAGCTTAAAATATTCAGTAAACCGTGTTGTATACAGATGTGCTCTCATCTTGGCTTTGCTGTTCCATTTATAGAGCATATTCTTAATAGTCTTAAGATTTTGGAATGAGGCTCGGCACCTGTAGCTTAACAGCTAGAGTGCCAGCCACATATACAGGAGCTGGGGGGTTCGAACCCAATCTGGGCCTGCCAAACAGCAATGATAACTACAACCAAAAAATGGCTGGGTGTTGTGGCAGGGTGCCTGTAGTTCCAGCTACTTGGGAGGCTGAAGCAATTGAATTGCTTAAGCCCAAGAGTTTGAGGTTGCTATGAGCTATGACGTCACAGCACTCTACTCAGGATGACACAGTAAGACTCTGTCTTTAAAAAAAAATTCCTTTGACTTCACTAGGGGCAGTAGCATACACCTGCCTTCCTGGCAACTTGGGAGGCTGAGATAGGAGGATCGATTGAGGCCAGGAGTTCACAACTAGCCTGGACAACAAAGGAAGATCCCAACCCTACAAAACAAAATTTTTTAACTCACATATTTGTGATGACCTACAAAATATTTTCTTAAAAATATTCTAGGAGTGGTGGCATACATCTGTAGTCCCAGCTACTTCGGAGGCTGAGGCAAGAGGATCACTTGAGCCCAGGAGTTTGAAGTTGCTGTGAGCTATGACACCACACCACTCTACCGAGGATGACAAAGTGAGACTGCCCCCCACCCAAAAAAAAAAATTAAGAAAAAAAGAAAAGAAAAGAAAGAAAGAAAAAGCAGGTCAGCGCCTGTGGCTCAGTGGGCAGAGCACGTACCCCATATACCAAGGGTGGTGGGTTCAAACCCAGCCCCAGCCAAACTGCAACAAAAAAATAGCCCAGGTGTTATGTAGGCCACCTGTAGTCCCAGCTACTCCGGAGGCTCAGGCAAGGGAATCGCCTAAACCTAGGAGTTGGAGGTTGCTGTGTTGCTGTGGCACTCTACTGTGATAAAAGTGAAACTCTGTCTCTACCAAAAAAAAAAAAAAAAAAGGAAAGAAAAAGCAAGAGAGCCTGCAAAAGTCCCCTCAAATTCTCAGTATAGGATATAAAGATTGCCAGCAAATCAGTTCCTGTTTTCCTGAAGTACTTCTAACGATCACTAGCCAATATAACCTTACAGGGAGAAAAGTCTGGTAAACTTGTTTGCTACCATCAAACTTAAAAGCCACACCTTCTTTTTCCCTTGAAGAATGGCTCTGAAGAGCACAAAAATACTTTGTAAAACCTCATAGCCATTTCCACAAACTATGCTACAAGTAGTTTTCAACAAGCATCTTCAAAATACTCTTGACAAACACAATCGGCTTTATGTGAAAGCAGTTCCCTAAATAAAGGAAACACAATTTTACAAAGGTAATACAGCTGTAAACTATATTACAGCTGATGTTCTTCTGATGTATACATAGTATACTCAGTCCTCTAAATGGACCAACCTTTCTGAATCTCATCTTATACCCACAGTCTCTGGATCCTAACTTACAAAGATACATTTAGTTTTATCTCTTATTTTTTAAGGTTATGAAATAGTTTTGCATCTCTGAACATAGAAGAGGATATGTTGCAACAAATTATTTCCAGCTAGTTTATATGAAAAAAGAGATTCCAAGGATATCAGATATATTTACTAAAAATCAAATACGTAATGAAGTTTAACAGAGAAATTATTGTCAAACAGTAGAGGAAAGAAAATGATGGAAGTTTTACAAAAACTAAGGGAATCCTGGTTTTAGGAAGCCAAAGAATAGCGAGCATCACACCCATCCCTATATTTAAATATGTAAGGCCAGTTGCTGGCACAGAGAGTAACACTGCCACGGAGCATGCGCGTCTGCTACTGCTGGCAGGGGAGGCCTTCCGATTATGAGCTCACGTAATCCATACAAACCCTCCCCAGAGTTGGCGTTGTCATTATCACTCCACTTTCACAGAAGAAAAAACTAAAGCATAGAGAGCATGGCTCAAGGTCACATAGCTGCCTAGTAAAAGAGTTGGGAAACAAATTCAGCCCACCTGGTTCCAGAGACCACTACCATATAAGGCCTCTCATAATACTTGTAGTGGGTTCAGAATAACACATACGGAGGGGTTCAAATCTCACAAACAAGTAGAGACTAAGAATACTCAGCTCCCCCCATCCACCCAACAGAAAATATTCTAGCAAATCTTCAGTAACAGTAACCGACAGGTGTGGTACAAACCTGGCCCGGCCCAGCTAGACAACAATGACAACTGCAATAAAAGGTGGCTGCGTGTTGTGGCAGGCACCTGTGGTCCCAGCTACTAGGGAGGCTGAGGCAGGAGAATTGCTTAAGCCCAAGAGTTTGAGGTTGCTCTGAGCTGTGATGCTGCGGCACTCTACTGAGGGCAACAGTAAGACTCTGTCTCAAAAGGAAAAAAAAAAACAAAACAACAGAAAAATGAGCTGGGCATGAGGTGTGTGCCTGTAATCCTATCTACCTAGGAGGCTGAGGCAGAATTGCTTAAGCCAGGAGACCAAGATTCTAAAAAGCCATAATCATGCCACTGCACTTTAGCCTCGGTGATAGTGTAAGACAGTCTCTTTAAAAAAAAAAAGGAAGAAGAAAATATTAGGCATACAGAAAGGTTCACACTACAATCACAAAAAACACCTTCAGAGGTTCACATTCTGGCAAAGTTTCTCCCAAACCTACAAAGCTCTATCAAGTTTTAATACAGATAACAAAATCTTTGTGAAATTATGTATATTAATTACCTTCATTTGTGTGTTGTTTTTTTTTTAGAGCCTCAGCCTCCCGAAGTATTGGAGTTACAGACGTGAGCCATCATGCTAGACTTATTTCCATTTTTAATTAAGGCATAATTTACATATATGATAAAATTCGCTCTTTTTAGTGTTCAGTCAGCTGTGTGACTTTTGGTACAATTGTGTAACCACAACCAAACAATAAAGAAAATTTCCATCACTCTAAAAAAATTCGGCGTTGCCAGTGCCTCCCCTACCTCTAGGCTGCTGGTAATTATTTATCTGTTTTCTGTCCCCAAAGTATTCTCATTTCCTATTACATGTAAACATAATCCTACAGTATATGCAAGCTTTTGAGTCTGGCTTCCTTCACTTAGTATAATGCATTTTAGATGCATCATTTGTTGTATGTATTTGTAAATTTAATTAACAAATAGTATTCCAATGTATGGATAAACAACAGTTCATTTATTCATCCATCCATCAGGGAAATTTGGATGAGCCCCTTTTTGTTAATTGTTTTTTAAAAACCTGCCATAAACATATACATAAAGGTTTTTTTCTTTTTTTTAATGAACATAAGTTTTTGTTTCATTCAGAGAAATACCCAGAACTGAGTCATTTGGTACATATGTCTGACTGAGAAACTGCCAAATTGCAAGATCTCTTAAACCAGCCTGGATAACATGGTGAGTCTCTAAAACTAAGTAAGTAAATAAAAAACTGCCTTGGGTGGCGCCTGTGGCTCAGTGGGTAGGGCGCTGGCCCCAGGTTCAAATCCAGCCCCGACCAAACTGCAACAAAAAAATAGCTAGGTATTGTGGCAGGTGCCTGTAGCACCAGCTACTGGGAGGCTGAGTTAAGAGAACTGCCTAAGCCCAAGAGGTGGAGGTTGCTGTGAGCTATGTGACACCATGGCACTCTACCAAGGGCCATAAAGTGAGACTCTGTCTCTACAAAAAAAATAATAACAACAACATGAAAGTGACCAATTGTTTCACAAAGTAGTATCTCAGCCGCAATGTGTGAGGGCCCCAGATAATCTAAACCAGCCCCAGCACTTGGTGTGGACAGTGTCTTTCATTTTAACCATTCTAAAACATATACAGAAGTATCTGAAGGTTTGGATCTATATTTTCCTAACGGTTGATAAAATATTTTTTCATGGGCTTATGTGCTATCAATCTACTTTCTTTAGTGAAATGTTTAACCTCTTGCATTTTTTAAATTAGCATCTTTTCTTATTACTGAGTTTTCAAAGGTCTTTATGTATTCTGGATACAAGGCCTTTATCAGATATGTGATTTGCAATATTTTCTCCCAGTTTGTGGCTTCTCCTTTCCTCTTATGGTGTCTTTATCAATGAGCAGTAAATTTGATGGAAGTCCAGTTTACCTTTTTGTAAAAAATAGGTCATGCTTTTGGTTTCACATCTAAGAAACTGCTTCCTAACCCAAGGAACTGCTTCCTAACCCAAGTCACAAAGATTTTTTCTTAATGTATTCTTCTAGTACAATAGTAGATAGGAGGATCACTTGAGGCCAGGAATTCAAGACCAGCCTAACCAAGAACAAGAATCCTGTATCTATAAAAAACAGAAAAATCAGCCAGGAATGGTGGTGCATGCCTGCAAGTCCAGCCACTTGAGAGGCTGAGGCAGGACGATGACTTCAGCCTAGGAGTTTGAGGTTGCTGTGAGCTATGAAGACACCCACCGCACTCCAAGCTATGTATCTTCCATCATGATTAGGATACATTTTGTTTCAACACACACAAAAATGACTATAAAACAAAACTGATTCTCTGCCATGATTTATGGAAATAAAGAAACAGCCACAGAAGAATGTATCTGTAACATTTTCATCTGCAACAACTACTTTCAAGGCCAAAACACAATTGATTGAGATGAATGCACATATAAATTTTATATCAGTATAAAACAAAAAAATTACCTGAGTAAAGAATTAACATTTAGGCTCGGCGCCTGTGGCTCAACGGGCTAAGGCGCCAGCCACGTACACCTGAACTGGCGGGTTCGAATCCAGCCCAGCCCGCCAAACAACAATGACGGCTGCAACCAAAAAATGACTGGGCGTTGTGGCGGGCGCCTGCAGTCCCAGCCACTTGGGAGGCGGAGGCAAGAGACTCGCTTAAGCCCAGGAATTGGAGGTTGCTGTGAGCTGTGATGCCACAGGACTCTATCCAGGGTGACAGCTTGAGGCTCTGTCTCAAAAAAAAAAAAAAAAAAAATTAACATTTAATTTTATGTAGCATTAGCTCAGCACCCTTAGCTCAGTGGTTAGGGCACTGGCCACATACACCGGGGCTGGTAGGTTCAAACCTGGCCCGGACCTACTGAACAACAATGACAACTACAAAAACAACAACAAAAAACAGCCAGGTGTTGTGGTAAGCACCTGGAGTCCCAGCTACTTGGCAGGGTGAGGCAAAAAAAAAAAATCGCTTAAGCCCAAGAGTTTTGAGGCTGCTATGAGCGGTGACGCCATTGCACTCTACAGAGGGCAACATAATAAGACTGTCTCAAAAAAAAAAAAATTTATGTAAAATTGAATCCAAGTGAGATTTATGGAGGAAAAAATGGTGGATTTAAAGGGGGAAAGCTCATAAGTTTCACATTTCTATAACAAAATTAAAGAAGGTATAACTGATGTCCATTGTGAAAATGTTACATACTAAAAAGATACTTAAACCTAGTAGAGTCAGAAAATTGGTATTTGAATCTTGACTCCTGCGGATCTTGGATCCCTTAAATGAAGTCTCATGTTCCATAAGATGTTCTCCTCATCTATAATTGATGTCAAAGTAATAATTTGATTCATCCAATTGAATGGGTGTACAGAAAAACTAAAACACAAGAAAATTTGGCAAGAGGGCACCTAAATACATAGCAAGTTGATAAAAACTGTTCCAAATATTTTCACTAAGTGTTAAGGAGTGGTTATAACCTGTTCTCTCTTTGGATCTTTTGTGAATAACTTGGTGGGGGGACATTTTGAGAAAACAACTAGGGTTAATGCTAAAACTTTTCATTATGTTCTAAAAACATGAAATTTGCAATGGAAAACTTTGCTGTTGTCCAAACTTGAGAAAACATCCATATCGAAATCACAAGTGAGGACAATGTTAACTTGTTTATGTTATCTCAATGGCACTGGTTACGTAGCAGCATCCCACAAAGACCAAAAGTCAATTAAACTCATTGTTCAAGTTTGCTGGATGTAACAAGGAGTTAACTGTGGTTCAGAAACTGGTTTCATCACCCCAGTGTTTTGGCTCATAGCCCATGAGTCAAAAACAATAAACCAAAAGTTCTAACCACCCAGACTGCCTATCCAGGTTATTCACCAGACTTGGCACTCAAAGACTTCTGGCCGATTACATCAAAGGATGAAGATTTATGGCCAGTGAACATATTCAAATCCTAAAGGGGACCTGGAGGTACAATGGGAGTATTGTTGGAGTGTATATAGTAACACATCATTTGGAAGTCAGATTCATTTCAACTTGAGACTAGTAAGTATAAATACTGACTAGTAAGACTTATAAATAAGTCTTACTAAAACCACAAACCATAAAAACTACAGAGCAATGCCACTTTAAATCCTTTTTGGAACAAGACCAGATATGCACAGTGTACTCATGTAAATAAAGAGGCCCTGCCCAAAGACTTGGCCTGCTTAGTCTTAACTCTTCATTTGCCATTAGATAATATCCTAAGTGTTTATTAGATGGCTAATGGTAAAAAACCTGAAAAACCAAAATCTCTAGTCCATCTTTTCATTCTCTTATTGTGATTACAAAGATGCAGGATACACACAGAGTCCACCCTGAAAGCCTTGGGGCTGCCCTGGCCCCAGTTCACTGTCACTTACTTCTGCACATTCCCTACAGATCCCCTCGGACAAGGGACACCCTGTGCCAAAACAAAGACTAAAAGCCTCCTTAGCCTAGAGATAAATCAGAAAAGTATTATGATTTTAAAACGAAACTACTACAGAGCTAAAGAAGATCCCAACCTAACTTGAAAGATACAAACTGTCACTCCAGTCTAGACTCTGGAAGCAACCAACAGCAATATATAGGTATTGCTCAAAGTACTTTACATCAAGCGCATGTATTCGTGGATTTCTATGTTCTGAGATTTCTAAAGCCTTAGATGGAAGGAATATAGGATGCTTACTTAACAGAAATCCTGGCTTGGCGCCTGTAGGTCAAGTGGCTAAAGAGCCAGCAGGTTCGAATCCAGCCCGGACTCACCAAACAACAATGACAACTATAATCAAAACAGCTGGGCTTTGTGGCTGGCTTCTGTAGTCCCAGCTACTTGGGAGGCTGAGGCAAGAGAATCACTTAAGCCCAGAAGTTTTGAGGTTGCTGTGAGCTGTGACAACACAGCATTCTACCCAAGGCAATAGCTTGAGGCTCTGTCTAAAAAAAGAAAAACAAAACAAAACTTAACAGAAATCCTGCTGCTTGCTAGTTTATTATAAAAATACACAAAAAGCCAAGAAAAAGAATTAATATTTCATTTATTTTGGGAAAACAGTTTTTTAAAATGTTATCTGCCAGATAAATCTATATTCTCTTCCTCATTCCTCTGCTACTTTAATTCTTTTGCATAATTTGGGGGAGAGTCAGCACTGAATTACTCAACAGGAAGATGAAACACACTGTTGAGAAGGCAAACATTCTTCCTCTACCCTTTAGGTTCAGTGGCTGAGATCCCTCAATCAAACTAATGAAAGATCAACAAGAGAAAAAAAACAGCCAATGTGCATGCACACAGGAGAACTCAGCCACCAGTAACTCACAGGAGTGGTTAGAATTAGGGCTTAATAAAGTGGAGAGAAGAGGCTAGACAATAGCTGGGCCTACAGAGGAGGGATAAATTGTAGGAGGGTGACCATGGAATGTATGGTAAATAAGAGGTGTTTAATAAAGAATGTCTGTACAAATGGAAATTTATACATAGCTTTTAGACAGAAAGGAAGAAGGCAAAGAGCTAACTGACTTCAGCTCAAGGGGGCAGCACCCTCTAATCCCCTACACCGCATTTAGGGAACCACAAAAGAAAGGGATACCAAAAAAAATTAGGAGAATACTTCAAAAAAAAAAACTGACTTCTGATTTTTTTTTTTTCTTTGCGACAGCCTCACTCTGTCACCCTGGGTAGAGTGTCGTGTGGCATCATACCTCACAGCAACCTCAAACTCTTGGACTCAAGACATCCTCTTGCCTCAGCCTCTGGAGTAGCTGGGACTATAGGCACCCACCACAACGCCCAGCTACTTTTTGTTGTAGTTGTCATACAACTTTTGTTTAGCTGGCCCTGGCTGGATTCGAACCCGCCAGCCTCGGTGTATGTGGCTGGTACTGTAACCACTGTATTACAGGCATCGAGCCTGTTAAGTTTTTTTTTTATTTTTAGAGCATTGGTGGGGGGGACGGGGCTGGGTTTGAACCCACCACCTCCAGCATATGGGGCCAGCGACTTACTCCTTTGAGCCACAGGCACCGCCCAGCACTTTTTTTTTAAAAGACAGAGTCTTACTCTATTGCCCAGGCCACAGCACCATTGTGTCCACCTAGCTCTCAGCAATCTCAAACTCTTAGGTTCAAGCATCCTCCTGCCTCGGCTTCCCAAGTAGCTGAGACCACAGGCACCCAGTACAATGCCCAGCAAATTTTTCTATTTTTAGTAGAGACGGGGTTTTGGTTTTGCTCAGGTTGGTCTTGAATTCCGGAGCTCAAATGATCCTCCCAGAGGATTATCACTATGGGCCATTGCACTAGGCCTAATTAAGTTTTTTTAAAAGCCCAATGTACTGAAAAGATGAAGGTGCTTCTTACTAAAATGCAAATTAATGGAAAGAAATCCAACCGAATTCTCATTGCTCTCATGTCTTAAAAAGTACATCAGATGGGCCGGGCATGGTGGCTCCTCAAAGCAATCTGAGAGGCTGGGGCAGGTGGGTCACCTAAGCTTCAGCCCAGGAGTTTGAGGTTGCTGTGAGCTGCGATGCCACAGCACTCTACGGAGGGCAACATAGTGAGACTTTGTCTCAGAAAAAAAAGATTTAACAGACCCTAGAGGGTCATCTATCTGTGTACTCACTTGTCTTTAAATATATTTACCCAAAACACCAGTTTCAGGATTTTAATAAAATCCTAATAAATGTGAATTATTGCAAAAGATTTATCACTAGAACCAAATTATTGAAGTAGTAATTTAAACTTAAGATACCACAAAACAGTCAATCTCTGGTCAACACTTTAAAGCTGGGCAAACAGCATTTCTTTTGAAATCTCATGAAGGAAACCAATGAGGAGTTTTCTACTAAAGCAGCAGGATGCTCGAACAAAGACTACAACAGCCATGAAGAAAAAACACATTGGCTAACTGCCGCCCTCTCGCTGGCAACATGCCACCTTCAGTTGGAAAGGCATTTAACCAAAACACTCACGTACAAATGTCTGGATCTACCATCCATTTTAATGTTATATATGTCTCTAACTTAAGTAAGAAAATAAGTTTTTAAAAGAAAATATCATAAATTTCTCAGAGTTACAAGCAAAACGATTCCAGGGAAATTTATGTAAAAGGAAACAATACCAAGGAGGAGGAGCAAGGCTAAACAAGAAGAAAAGAAATGTTTGAACATAAATTTACAACTTGATTGTGGAAAAGGAGATTCACACTGTGATCAGATGTCACGTCATTCTGGCCCCATAGTTCTGAAACAGGAAGACAATCCTTTTCCTCTTTTTGCAGCTCTGTTTAGTGAGGAAAGAGACTGAGTAACAGGCAGGTGCAGCTAAACATGACCTAGAAACACAAAGGCAGCACAAAAGGAAGCTTTAACTCAAAGGTCAGGTGTTTAATATAAAAGAGATACTGAACTACCTTAGAGGAGACTTAATTATGACTTTCCCCAATGCTAGGGGTGGAGGGGCTAATCAAAGTAATTAATTTTTAGTGCTATTTTAGTAGTCTTACTACTGAAAAATTCAGAAGTAAAAATTCATCTGCTACGGTGGACACAAACAGGCTTTTCTTCAAACAATAAAGTCTTATTATGAAACTCAAAAAAAAAGTCTTCTGTGTTTAAAAAGGATAAATGATCAATTAAAAAGGACAATAGGAAACCAATCAATTTCCAATTATAATTAGTAAACAGTTTGCTCTAGAACTTAGTCTATTAAGTTGGTGACCTGGGATTCCAATGAACACAAATGCTGACGAGCAGGTGAGAAAAGCCTGCTATGCCCTCACAGTCCTCACTGGCTGTGCCACCTGTTTGTCAACTGGCAGAAGCTCTCTCCTATTGTTTCCATGTATGCTTTAAATCTAATCTTTAATGCTTTACTTTTACACAAAAAGTACCAAAGATACAGCTTTACAGAGCCCCAGCACAATGTACCTTGAAGAGATGTTTAAAATATTAGTAAAATAAGATTTAATGTAGAATCCAGATGAATTTATGCTCAAAATGACTACATGTGAGTGGTAAGACCTTGGGTGGGTTTTTTTCACTTTTTTTTTTTTTAATAATAGCATACTATGTATTTGAAAATAGCTGAGACAGTAGATTTTAAATGTTCTCACCAAAAATAACAATAAGTATGTGAGGAGATAAATATGTTTTTTAGCTAGATTTAATCATTTCCTATGTATATGGAAGCATCACATTATATCCCATAAACACAACAAAAAATAAATACAAGTAAATAAACATTACAAAAGAAAAGTTCCCAGGTCATCGATTGAGATATACTCTTGGAGCTTGAGATATACTCTTGGAGGTGTTAATTCTCAACAATGACACCACTGGCTTATTGAATGGTAGAGTTGATTCCTGTAGCTGTGAAGAAATCTCTCAAATGCAGAAATATTAATATAGGCAAGTGGAAGTGAGCTAATCATTCTGAAGTGGTGATGCCATAGGATGTGGCTGGCATTGATAGCATCTGTTATAGTTACACACAAATATAAAAAGCAAATCAAGTTAGGTTTTATCTTTGATTTAGCTTTATTTTACCTTGTAATACAAATGTATTATTACCAAAGGCATAAACAAATCGATCTTTATTAGAGTTAGTAATTAAAATTGAGAAATATATATTGCTTCTCGGCCTTTTGGCTAAGATCAAGTGGAGAAATATATTGACTGATCCAGGAGCCTCTCATGAACACTGGCTATATATAATTAACTTCAATTAAATAAAATCATTTTAAATAACTGAGACACTGCTAGGATTTTTGAATAAAAATTTATCATTTTTTTTTCTAGAGCAGCACTTCTCAACTGTATTAAAGGGTCATGGCATTAGGAAGGTTGAGAACCACTGTTCTACAGGTTAATGAAACTAGAGCCATGTGGATGGATTTTAATCAAAGAGAAACAATTTTCCTCCAGCAAAATTGAAAGCTTTTTGGAAAGTTTAGTTTTAGTTGACCAGATTTCACTTTGTGTTTATAATAGCATTTTTCAAGCAACACTGAATTTACTGTCAAACTTCTATTATACAAATTGAGAATAGAGAAAGCAAACAATTTCTTTTTTTGTAGTTATAATTTATTATTTTTAAACTTTATTCAAATTAATATGGGGGTCCAATATTTAGGTTACATTGTTCTCACTTCCAGGGAAAAGTTCCAATTCTAATAAAGCCCCTCACCCAGCGTGCATGTTACACACCCTCACATTGTGCACATCAGGTGGGATCCCACCTCACACCCTCCCTCCTTCTATTGTAAGTCCTCTCCCCACCTCCAGCTTCCCTCTATCCCAAACTGGACTATAATAATGTTTTATTGTTCTTATGAGCATGTAATTATTTATACATTGATTTCATGTTAGTATGGAGTACATTGGGTATTTATTTTTCCATTCTTGCAATACTTTACTAAGCAGAATGTACTTCAACTCCATCCAGATAAATGTAAAAAAAGTAAAGTCTCCATCCTTTTTAATGGCTGAATAAGATTCACATGGTATACATATACCACAGTTTGTTGATCCATTCATGGGTTGAAAACACCTAGGTTGTTTCCATGACTTGGCAATTATGAATTGAGCCACAATAAACATTCTAGGGCAAATGTCTTTGTGGTAAAATGATTTTTGTTCTTCTTAGTAAATACCCAGTAATGGGATTGCAGGGTCAAATGGAAGATCTACTTTTGTATCTTTGAGCATTCTCCATACTTCTCTCCAAAAGGGCTGTATTAGTTTGCAATCCCACCAGCAGTGAGGAAGTGTTCCCTTTTCCCCACATCCATGCCAGCATTTTTCACTTCTTTCTACATTTATTCCCCCTGAGACAGAGCCTCTCAAGTGATTCTCCTTCCTCCACCTCCCAAGTAGCTGGGACCACAGGCACCCGCCACAATGCCCGGCTATTTTTTGGTTGTAGCCATCATTGTTGTTTGGCGGCCCCGGGCTGGATTCGAATCTGCCAGCTCAGGTGTATGTGGCTGGCGCCTTAGCCACTTGAGCCACAGGTGCTGAGCCTCTTTCTACATATTTTAATTTCCTAAGTGTAACTGTAAATATACATGTTAAAACCAAAAATACTATATGCTCTTTTATAATTGTAATTATGGAACAATGAAGTAGGATGGACTATAGTGATTAAGGGTAGAGGACCCTGGACTATAGAGTCCTAAACTAGAGTACAGAGTCCTAAACTATCTGGACTCGAATGACAGTTCCTAAAATTCAAATTACTTCCTATCCCTAATCCTCGAGTCCATCATCTACAATACACCTCATAAGACTGTGATGAGGATGAGACAACATCTGAAAAAGTATTTTGCAAAGTTCTTGGCAAAGTCTAAGAACTTAGTATTAGCAGATAGCTTTATTATTACAACTGTGGGCTTGTCACCTGAATATGCCCCAAAGTTAACAGTCTGGGGTTAAGAGCTTTTGTTACTCCACCTAGAGGTCATAACAGTTTATGACACTTTTCATGGAAAATTAATTCAGCAGCAAGGAGAATTTAAAAAACAACAAAAAAAACACACTGAGGTTCAGCACCTGTAGCTCAGTGGTTAGGGCATCAGCCACATGCACTGGGGCTGGCGGGTTCGAACCCAGCCCGGGCCTGCCAAACAACAATGACAACTACAACAACAAAAAATATCTGGGAGTTGTTGCAGGCACCTGTAGCCCCAGCTACTTGGGAGCCTGAGGCAAGACAATCACTTAAGCCCAGGAGTTTGAGGTAGCTGTGAGCTGTGACACCATAACACTCTACCAAGGGCAACATAGTAAGACTGTCTCAAAAAAAAAAAAAAAAAAAACTGGAAACAAATCCTGCCCACTCTTTACCAACTACTGACTGTGAAAACAATTGAGAAGGTACCTGAACATTTTTCCTGCTCCCTTTTCTCCCATGTTGCCTCCCAAGCAGTGATAGGATTATGTCCCCTAAGCACTCCAGAAACGCATTCTTTTACGCACTGAATGTATTTATGTACCAAAATTTTCACACAGTTGATATTCATAAAAATTGGCAAGTCCTACATAACAGAAATCCTATTTAGGGTAACCGAAGGCAAGGTGGAATTCCCTTAAGGAATAGTGGGCATGCACTGAGTTTCATTTAATTGTACAGACTTTATACATCCTTCATTCTGGTGACCAGAAAATTGTAATGCAAAATTCTTACTGCGCTACTACTTTCAGTTGGCAGGACCATATTTCTACAGTTCCTAAAGCACCTGACACTCATAACTTCAATGTATCAGCATGAAGAAAGGGATAATGTGAGTTTCTCTTTATTCAACTAAAAGATTCTTTTCCTACAGAGTGTCATGAAATTGTCTTATCCTTTCTTCCATTCAATCTACACAATATCTTACTAAGAGGATACTATCAACTGTAAGTATTCCCAGTATTCTTGTGGCATTCACTCATTTTTATCTGACAGGGATTTTTTTTTTTTTTTGGAGATAGTATCTCAAGCTGTCACCCTCGGTAGAGTGCTATAGCATCACAGCTCACAGCTACCTCAAACTCTTGGCTTAAACAATTCTCTTGCCTCAGCCTCCCAAGGAGCTAGGACTACAGTGCCTGCCACAACGCCCAGCTATTTTTTTGTTGTTGTTGTTTAGCAGGCCCGGGCGAGGTTTGAACCTGCCAACTTTGGTTTATGTAGCTGGCACCGTAACCACTGTGCTACAGGGGCTGAGCCCTCAAAAAAAATCTTAAAGGAATCTAGGAATTTCAGAATGATAAGCTTTCTCAGGAATTAAACACTTCGTTTAAAGCAAGCCTTCATCGTTAGGGGTATCCTGGGACAGCCATTCTGTTGAAGCCCTTGAACGTCCAATTCACCAGCATTTTGTGTATATTTTAGTGCGCGTGTTGTATATATACATACACCTATACATTCATGTATGTATATAAACTGTTTATGTGCATGACAAGTTTAAGGCTCTATCCTTCAACAGCCATTCAGAAAACCAGAATTGCAGAAAAACACCAGACACCCTACCTTTCTACCAACACTAATCAAACACGGATTTGTAAATCTGGCTGGAGGGCATGAAGGCTCCAGTTGATCAGGAGCATACATCCCAAGTGTCCCAAGGGGCCAGAGGGTAAAGGAGGCCCATAGGTAAGAGGGATGGGGCTATGCAAACCATCAAAAAGGCCTATGAACAGCTATCATGAAAGCAAGCTGACCTGAGGTGGCCAAATGGTATCACACTATGGAAATATGAGATTTTATGTAAAATAACCAAAATTTTAAAGCATTATTGACCACCACAAGTGTGATCCAGCCCATATCCAACAGTTTGAACTTTGTGACAGTACAGATTTTATTTGTTTAACAAACATGTTAAACAAACATGCCACACACTAGGCATGGGGACAATGCGCCTCTGTGCCACCCACTAGGCATGGGGACAATGAAGAAGTCTCCATCTACTTCCCTGAGGGGCTCCTAACCAGAAAACCTACTGCTGTAAGCACTGTAGTGAGAACAACGACAGGAAGGTACAAGAACTCCTTAGCTCTGGGGAGTGAGAAGTCGGGGAAGTCTCCTCCCTGGGGGTGAGATCTGAGGGGAGTCTGCGCAAGACTGGGCCAAACAGAAAGACCAAGGCAGGGAGGCCAGGCTGCAGTGGTGAGAGCATGGACAGCAACCAGAGGGAGGTGAGCAGGGAAAGCGCCCAACTGACACCAAGACCCAGTGGTACAAGAGGGCAGCTGCCAAACTAAAGTTCCCAGGAAAGCACTGAGAATTGACCCTAGATCAAGATGGGGAAAGCAGCAGGTCTAGCAAATGCATTCATAATTGTAATACTTCAGCAAAATTTTCTCCTTCCTAAAGAAACATGCTTAATAAAGAAAAACAGTCAAAAGAAAAATTTCCTGTTACCTGTAATCCCACACTACTGACATATATTTCCTTTCCATATAGAATTATTCAGGGACATTCTTTTTCTCAATCTTCATTCTACCTATTTTTCTCTTGATCTTAATTTTTGTCTATTTTAGGCCTCTCCACTTTGGTACATCTACTATAAACCTCCTCACACAAAATTAAATAGAGCATAAAAAACTAAATTATATCTCAGTTTGAAAAATTAAATCCACCTTTCCACAAATTCGCAAAATACAAGTCAACTTAAATCCTATCTTTTTACACAGCAAAGGCAAAAAACCTACACTCTTTCCATCAGAGAACCTACCATCTAGAAGGGTTTGGCTCTGCACATGGTAAGACACCCCCCCAAGCCTTAACTGCTTTTGTTAAAAACGTAATGAAAGTGCTATTTTGGGGTAGCGCCTGTAGCTCAGTGAGTAGGGTGACAGCCCCATATACCAAGAGTGGCGAGTTCAAACCTGGCCCCGGCCAAACTGCAACAAAAAATACCCGGGTGTTGGTGGCAGGCGCCTGTAGTCCCACCTACTTGGAAGGCTGAGGCAAGAAAATCACCTAAGCCCAAGAGCTGGAGGTTGTTGTGAGCTGTGACACCACGGCACTCTACTGGGGGCAACAAAGACTCTGTCTCTTTAAAAAAAAAAAAAAAAAAAAACTTTCTAAAAGTACTGTTTTGTGCATCAAAGGACATTACTAAGAAAAAAGACAACCTGCAAAATGGGAAAAAAATATCTGCAGGCCACATATCTGACAAAGGGTTAGTATCAAGAATATATAAACAACTCTAAAAATTAACCAACAAAAAAGGTAATTAACCAATCAATTGCAAAGGATTGAATGTTATGCTGTACTATAGCCAAAAAAAAAAAAAAAACCCCACCAAGCAAAGGACAGAGTTATTTCTCTAAATATATAAAAATGGCCAATGACTACATGAAAAGGAACTCAGTATCATTAGTCTTCTGGAGAATGCAAATAAAAACTGTAAGATAGGACCTTACATCCATTAGAACAGCTAAAATCAAAAATATGGCTAGGTACATGGCTGGAATCCTAGCACTCTGGGAGGCTGAGGCAAGTGGACTGGCCGAGCTCACAAGTTGGGCACCAGCCTGAGGCAAGACCTCATCTCTAAAAATAGCAGGTGTTGTGGCGGGAGCTTATAGTCCCAGTTACCTGGGAGGCTGAAGCAAGAGAACTGCTTGAGCCCAAGAGTTTGAGGTTGCTGTGAGCTGTGACACCACCATGGCACTCTACCAAGAGTGACAAAGTGAGACTATGTATAAATAAATTAATTTATTAATTTGTTAAAATATGGAAAATAAATTTAGGCAAGGACAAAAAGGAATTGGAACCCTATACATTCCAGGTATGAATGTAAAATAGTTCAAACACTATGAAAAGGTTTGTGGTTCCTCAAAAATGTAAACATAAACATAAAAATTTAAATATAAACCAGCGATTATACTCCTAGTATATAAACCAAAATAACTGAACACAGAGCTCAAATCCTTGTACAGGAATGTCTGTAACAGCACTATAAACAATCATCCAAAAGGCAGAAACAATCCAAGTGTCTATCAATGGATGAATGCACAAACGACTGTGGTATATAAATGCAAAGGAATATTATTCAGCCATAAAAAGGAATGGTATTTAACTAACAACTTGGATGAACCTGGAGAATGTTATGCTAAGAGAAATAAGCTAGTCACAAAAAGACAAATACTATATTATTTCACTTACAGGAGGTACTTCATGTAAGTTCACAGCGCCAATTCAGAAAGTACAATGGCTGCCATGGGCTGGGAGAAGAGAGGAATGGGAACTACTGTTTAAAGAATTTTGGTTTTCCAAGATAAAAAGAGCTCTGCAGATTGGTTGCACACAGTGCAAGTGTACTTAACACTACTGAACTGCACACTGAAAAATGGTTACCATGGTAAATTTCCTGTTATATGTTGTATTTTACCACAATTAAAAATAACTTAAAATTTTAAAAATCCATGTAAGACACTGAGATGATTAAAAAAAAATTTTAAACATTAAGTATTCACACCTGCTACAAAGTACATGAATATTGAAAACATTATACTAAGTTAAAAAAATAAAAAGTCAAACACAAAGGTCACAAATTGCACAATAATTAAAGCCCTAGAAAGAGAAAGCAAACTGGTGACTTGCCAGGTGTTGGAGAGAAAGAATGAAGAACAATTGGTCTTTATCGGGTGATAAAAATGTTCTGGAATTTGGTGATGGTAATGGTTGCATATTATTTGATATACTAAAAACCACTGATTTTAGACTTTAAAGGGGTAAACTCTACGACATGTGAGTTTCATTTCAATAAAAATAATTTTTTGTAAGCCAGGGGCAGTGGCTCGCACCTGTAATCCTAGCACTCTTAGAGGCAGAGGTGGGGGGATTGACTGTGCTCATGAGTTTGAAACCAGTCTGAGCTTATGAGTTCGAAATCAGCCTGAGCAAGGAGGAGACCCCGTCGTCTCTAAAAACAGCCAGGCATTGTGGCAGGCACCTGTAGTCTCAGTTACTAGGGAGACTAAGGCAAGAGGATCAGTTAAGCCTCAGAGTTTGAGCTTGCTGTGAACTATGACATCGTAGCACTCCACCAAGGGTGACAAAGTGAGACTCTATCTCAAAAATAATAATAATAGTAATAGTTCTTTATTTTATTTTATTTTTTTTTTGTAGAGACACAGAGTCTCACTTTATCGCCCTCGGTAGAGTGCAATGGTGTCACACAGCTCACAGCAACCTCCAACTCCTGGGCTTAGGCGATTCTCTTGCCTCAACCTCCCGAGTCCCAGTCCCGCCTGGGACTACAGGCACCCGCCACAAAGCCCGGCTATTTTTTTGTTTTGCAGTTCGGCCGAGGCTGGGTTCTGAACTCACCACCTTCAGTATATGGGGCCGGCACCCTACTCGCTGAGCCACAGGCGCTGCCCGTAATAGTTCTTTTTTTAAGGTGAGCAGGTGCACTTTTGGAGCTGCAGTGCCACATGCTATGGAATGAATTCTGTCTCCCCAAAATTCACATGTCAGAGCCCTAACTTCCAATGCGAATGAATTTGGAGGTAAGATGTTAAGAAGGTAATGGAGGTTAAATAAGGTTGTAAGTGTGGGACACTAATCTAACCGGACTGTGGCCTTGTAAGTAGAGAAAAAGAGAACTCTACTCCCCCACTGTGTGCGCAAGCCAGGAGGAGAGTCCTCACCTGACAGTGCTGGCACCCTAATGGCAGACTTCCAGCCTCCAGAACTGAGAGAAAAGTAATGTCCTGCTGTTCAGTCTTCAGCCTATGGTACTCTGTTACAGCAGTCTCAGCTGACTATGCACCATATGAAACAAAACCAAAACCACTGGTCAAATGTTATCTTGCCAAATTCAATCTTTGTTTGGGATCACATGCAGACACCAGTTCTCTTTAGTTTACCACAATTTTCTTACTCCTACCTTTCTGTTCTTTTCCTTTTAGTAGAGAAAATAGCAGTAGGAAATTTGGAGTATCAGTAACTCTGCTGCCTCCTGGGCTGAGCACCACACATACTGGTGCTTGCCCTTCACAGGCCCTGGGACCCTAATCTTCCAACCTGCACAGCCCCTCTGTTTGTCTCTTCTACTGTCATTGACTCACCTCACTACCATTCCCATCTTTACTATGTTTTTACACTCCATTATCAATTTTCCTTTTATATCCAGGCTGGTTATTTTCACACTGCCAACAAGTACCATCATAGAACTCAAGTATAACATCTACCTTTTTGACGGTTTTCACCATTGCTTATGCTCAGGCGTCACTCTGGTTACTGACAAGTTTTATAAGTTCCCTCTGATTCCAGGGGAATATGGGGAGACCCCAAAAAACCCCACAACAACATCTCTGAGTAGACAGGGGTGGGAAAGGGGGTGGAGGGAAAAGAGAGATGAAGAAACTATTTCAAGTTACAAAAAGAAAAAAAAAAAAAGATTCAAAAGCCCAATGATTAGTGGGAACACTATTCAGCCAGCAAAACCACTTCCACAAACCACTGACCCTGATCCCAAGGGTCTGTGGCCTGTTAGGAACTGGGCCACACAGCAGGAAGTGTGCAGCAGGCAGGGGAGTGAAGTTTCATCTGTATTTACAGCAGCTCCCCATCACTGCCGGAGTTCTGCCTTCTATCAGATAAGCAGTGGCATTAGATTCTCAGAGGAACATGAACCGTACTGCAAACTCTGCATTCAAAGAATGCAGGTTGCATGCTCCCTGTGAGAATCTAATGCCCACTCCCACTCCTGTCTGTGGAAAAACTGACTTCCATGGCCTGGTGCCAAAAAAGGTTGGGGACCACCACTCTAATTGACTAATGAATATAAAAGGCCATTTACTGGGTGTGACAGTCGAGAAGCTCAAACAAGCAGAGGAGGAGGGGAAAGCAGTGGCCAAAGGAAAGCAAACCTTTAAGGAACCAAGCTGTCACGGAGCCAGAATAAATTCCTCCCACACTCTAGCAATGTGATTTTCAAACAGTGTACCCTGAGAGAATCTTGGGTGTGCTGAGAAAATTTTTAAAGATCTTTAATTAAATTATTTTTGAAAGAAGTTCAAAGCACAGTAAGTATATTCTTTTTTTTACTCTTTTTATTATTTGATCAACGTAATTCAAGCGTGCCACACAAATTTATTAGTTCAAGTGTGCCATGAGATTTAAAAGGTTGACAAACACTGCTCTGGCATCTCATTTTCAGTGACAAGGCAGCAGAGACAGCATCCACAAACAGACAAAAGACATGAAAAAACTTACAGTGGGGCGGCGCCTGTGGCTCAGTGAGTAGAGTGCCAGCCCCATATACAGAGGGTGGCGGGTTCCAACTCAGTCCCAGCCAAATTGCAACAAAAAATAGCCGAGCATTGTGACAGGTGCCTGTAGTCCTAGCTACTCAGGAGGCTGAGGCAAGAGAATCACCTAAGGCCAAGAGCTGGAGGTTGTTGTGAGCTGTGACACCACAGCACTCTACCAAGGGCAACGAAATGAGACTCTGTCTCTTAAAAAAAAAAAAAAGGATTAAGAAAAAATTTAAAATGGCAGGAAAGCACACAATGTATTTTAGAATGCTTCAAAATACTGCAAATGTAACTTTTTTTTTTTTTTGAGACAGAGCCTTATGCTGTCACCCTGGATAGAGTGCTGTGGCATCACAGCTCACAGCAACCTCCAATTCCTGGGCTCAAGCGAGTCTCTTGCCTCTGCCTCCCAAGTAGCTGGG
>CAUYRH010156600.1:0-26028 GCA_963574655.1 Perodicticus potto | reverse complement strand
GTCAGGAACGAAAGAAAGAAAGAAAGAAAGAAAGAAAGAAAGAAAGAAAGAAAGAAAGAAAGAAAGAAAGAAAGAGAGAGAGGGGATGGGACAGAGGGAGGGAAAGAAGGAAGGAAGAAAGAAAGGAAAGAGGAAGCAAGAAAGAAAAGAAAGAAAGGAAGGAAGGAAGAAAGGAAGGTCCACATGTGAAAATTTATCATGTTGATACAATCCTAGAAGAATCCTAATAAAGTTTCAGCAATAGCTGCTGGTAAAATCTTTTAACAGACTCTTAACAATATTTTCTTATGTGTATAATTCTATTAAGCCACCCCAGAGTTCTCAGTATATTAAAATTAATAATTCTTCAGAGACCAAAATAAACAGACTCATAACTTTAATATATGTCAAACTACTTTACATAAAAATCTATCTTATAAAAGCAAAGTTTTCAAATGATAGCCCAAAACACTAAGGTACCCTTCTCAATATCTTCTACAGTTTTTGCCATCCTGAATCTTGACAGTAGCATCAACCTATTTGTTTATTCCTGAGACTATTACAACATAACTTGGGATCTGGTCTCTTTCTCCCTTCTCCCTGCTCTTACCATTCCAGCATATCAGCCACTGTAACACTCATATTTCATTATTTGCCAACTTTTTACAGAAGAAGAGAATTTGCTGAGATTATTTAAGATAATGAGATATGTGTCAAAGCCATGGATTCATAATAGGCTTCTATGAGTAAGTAGAAGAAAGATTTTTAGTTTTTCATATAGCAAGGTGAAGAAAGCTTTTCTATACTTACGTGTAAATAGGGTGAAACTGTATAGATTTATTCATTTATTCAACAAATATTTAAGTCTTAATTGTATACCAATTGCTATGGCATAATATATGACCATATACTCATAATGGGCATTGAGTCTAGCAATTAATACTCAGAACTAGATTTTCCAGGTGAAATGAGCAAGGTACAGTAACCCAGAGAAAGATCAAGGATTATCTTGTGAACAATCCCATTATACTCTTACAGTTGTCAATTACCAGTCTTCCCTTAATGCTACTTTTCGGAGACACCTCAGAAGAGTATGATAATATGCCAGACACTGGGTTAATGTTTGTTTTTCCAGTATTTCAGTGAACCATACTATCACCAGTGAGGTAGATAGCTTATAAGCTTATACATTTATGGGCTCTGTAACTGAAATTTGGAAAGTAAAAGTGACCCTTCTAATGTTCACATAGGTAGTCAGGGATGAAAGCAAAATTCAAACGTGGGTCTGATGGTGGGTGACAATGGGACCAAATCATGGCACTTACAGAATTCTGCCTTTTTGCTGCCATAGCAGATAATGGATCACTTATTATGAGGCCTATTATTCAGGCCAATCCCAGTTAATTAAAACAAACCATCAAATGAACCAACCAACAACATTCTAAGACATGTCTGAAAGGGGTTAACCAGGGTCACGTGGGTGAGGCAGAACTTCACTACCGTACAGCCTTAGGGATTATTTTAACCCTGTTTAAAAATCATCTAAAGGGGTGCAACAAAAGACTTTCCTTGTGTTTCACTGTTCTCATTTACCCTGAGAGAAAATAAATTCCCAACTGCACTGTTGGAAGAACTGTGGTCTTTGTTTTTGTGACTTTATATCTACTGTTTGCGAGCCAAGATTAGTCAATGGGGAGCTTCCTGGAATGGGATACCTGGGAATCTACTTTTCAGAGGGATGGAAAAGCAGTCAGATATCTGGCCTCTAATCACACACATGTCAATTTACTATCTATATTTTAAAAAATAGTTTTGTTGAGAAGAGTATAAGCAACATTTTAAGTAATAAATTGACAACTATTTGGAATATTGAAAATATACAAAGCATTAGAGGACCTCTGTTATAGCTGCTTAAATGATTAGAAGGGAGACTTTTGAGTCCCTTTAAGTTAAGGTCTCCATTGTATCATCTTTTCTTGCACTGTGTCTTTATGTGTGCATAAAGTAAACATGATGAGTTTTAATCAGGGATATATATATTTATTTTGCATGTTTGGAACAATAAGTTTAATATTGAATTGAATTTAGCAAATGAAAGCAGAAAAATAGTAGAAAATCTGTATGCCTTTGAACCAGATTGACCTGGGTTCAAATTCTAACTCAGCTATTTATCAGCTATATGACCTTGGGCAAGGAGCAACCTCTCTGATGCTCAATTTCTTCCTTTGTAAAATAATGAAGATCATTTTGTGATAGTTATTTGTACCTAAGGAAGCGTTGATGAAAATAGTGATCAACAAGATAGGAAGGAAAATTTTAGAGGCTTATACTCAGTGGACTACAAAAATTAATTAAAAAATAAATAAATAAACTGGGTGGTGCCTGTGGCTCAGTGAGTAGGATGCCAGGCCCATATACTGATGGTGGCAGGTTTGAGGGTGGTGGGTTCGAACTCGGCCCTGGCCAAACTGCAACAAAAAAATAGCCGGGCATTGTGGTGGGCACCTATAGTTCCAGCTGCTGGGGAGGAGGATGCAAGAGAATCGCCAAAGTCTACGAGCTGGAGGTTGCTGTGAGCTGTGATGCCACAGTACTCTACCGAGGTGACAAAGTGAAACTCTGTGTCAAACAAAAAAAAAAAACTTTCTGGTCCTTTTTTTTTTTTTTGTCGGCAGTTCTTGTGTCAATAATTTCTAGGAAATTTTTTTGATAATTGATCCTACACTTTTTTAGCCAATGCACCAAATAGCCCTTTAAAAAGATTACATATTTAGAAAAAAAAATAACTCTTACAACATGTATATACCATCATCCCATGTGGCTTATTTTAGAGTTCTTCCAACTTTATAATTACCTTTGAGCTAGAGGTCAGAGAAGGAAAAAAAGCTGAGTTGGAATAACTCATTCATGACAAGTTTTATAATTTGAATAGCTGCCTGTAACTGACAGTTGACAACACTATTCATTGGATATGACTAACAACAGAATTCCCCTGTCACTGACTTTAGTGCTTTGAATTGTCAGATCACTGTTATGCACGACCATTTCATAAGCAAAACAAAACATTTTCCCTGTATTCAATGTGATTTTTTTCAATCATGTAAGACTTTAATGATACCAAACGAACTTAGTCTTCCTTCAGTATAATATGGCAAAACTTAGACCTGGGGACTTATTTATAAGTACACAAGCTAGGATTTTGTGTAGCAAAAACATTTCATAGATTTTCCTCACCCGAGGCCCATGATGGAAAAGTCCTCAGGCAGCCTGGATGCAGTCTTAATTCAGCTCCTACTGGTATGACACCCCAGAGCAGTCACTGAACCACTTTGGGCATTAGATTCGTCTTTTACAATTTTGTCGTGTGGACTGCGTAACCTCTAAGGGTTTCACCAGACCTAATGTAATCCATGATTCAACACAGGATCCTATTGGTCTGAGAGAGCTATTTTTCATTTTAACACTGGCTTTAATATTTCAATTACAATTATCAATTTCTTAACCAGAGTGTGGTTACACGAGTGTTTGTTTTATAATTATTCCCTAAAATCTACACATCTACATTTATATTTTATGTACTGTACTTTCTGTATGTGCACACATATATGTGTTATAAAGTGATTTTTATATGTGTTGAAAAAGTCAGAATGAGCAGTACAAGAATGTGAGAATTAAAATATGCATTTTTTTTTATTCTGTGACGTGGTGGAAAACTCAAAGATGATTTTTTTAAATTGCTCTCTTTTTTTGAAGGTGTCCCCTTGGCAGTTTTGCATGACCTTTATTGTTTGCCTATACTGTCTTCTCTAAACCTGACAACAAAAGCATCATTGCTTTTCTATAAACTGAGATTTGCAATGAAGTTCATCTTCCTGAAAATCATTATCATTACTAATATATACTATCCCAAAGACAGACTCTTCCTTCTAGTCTAGCTTCTCTGCTCATGAATACTTGTTTTGATTAAAATGTGTTAATTTTTGCACCTCCCACTCTGCATAGAGACAGTCTCTCTAGGTGCTGAAAAATGTGATAACCTGAAGTGCAGGGAGCAATTTAGATTATGTTCTACCTTTTTTTTTTTTTAAGTGCCTTGATTACTTGTTCTGTTCATCTGTTGCAGTCACGAGTCTCTTTTGGATCCATATAATTAATATTAAACCAAATCCTCAAAGACCCATGATGTTCATGGACTTTAACCACTCTGTCTTCACCACAGGGTCCCCAGCAAATGCCTATTTCACCTCCGTAGCAGATAGAGCCTTTCATCTTACTGCAGAAGTTTGGAGACCACTGGGGAAATGCTGGACCTAAGAATTCTTACGTTTTACAGAAAACAAACAAGACCAGAAGGGGTTGTTTGAAACATCACACATATGATAATTGAGTTCCTCTTATGCTTTGCTGGCAAAATATAACTCTAAGACTCAGAAGTGGTGTTTTGCTCCCTGCTTCCTGGCATTTTCCTTTCCCTTTCCATCTCCTGGCTCCTTTCCTCGCATTTGCACTAAACATTAAGCTCATTGATCGCAAGGATGGCACGAAGTGACCTAAAGATGGGTCAGTCTTAATGAGAAAAGCGGCTGCTTGTGATGTGGCCTGGCTTGGGCCACCCCCTGCCGCTTCCCTGCATGTCAGACTTAGTCTCCTTTAAGAGACTGGAGCGTGGAAAATCAACAGAGAACCGCCCGGTGCCTCCTCACAGAATGGACCATGTGCATGGCTATTTAGCCCTGTAAAAGAGAGCGTATTTGCACAAATGGGAGTGAACATAAGGAGTCCTTCAGAAAAGAATGGGGCCTTGGCAAATTTATAGACTCCCCTGAAAGAAAGTGATTACAGATCATTATCCAATTGAGGCAGATTGATGGGCTGGGGTCAAAGTAATATTGCAGATCTCACCAAGGGGACAATGGCTGCTTGTCACTGTGAAAGAAAGGCAAGGGAAGGCAAACTGCCACACAGAGAGGCCAGGCTGAAGCTTTACCAACTGCTATGAAAGGCCTGGGTGTGTATGTTGTTACTTTTCTGGAGCACCATGTTTTATTTTATGTTACAAAGGATGTGCCATTGAGATCAAATTGGGCATTCAAACGTATCCCAATAAAGAATGTACAAATGGCCTAAATACAGACTGCAGCTCTCACTTTTTTTCTCTTCCAAAAAAGGCAATAAAACAACATAGGGAGAAGATGGTCTGCATAGGAAGGTTTACTTCTCTTTCTTTCTCTCTCAAATAGAACTAGCTCATAAAATAAAACATACCCCAAAATTAGTAATTAGAACTTACAAACACAGCACCCTTTAGCTGATAGCCAAGGGATGAACAGATTCGGCTTTGAAACTCTGCAACATCTGGTCAAGTAAAACTACAGCCCTGAAATTGAATAACACAGGAATAAATTTGTTCCCACTCCTGCCTTTGTATCCATTCCTGTGTGTTTAAAAGTGGTTTCCATTCACGTGTTTTACAGAAGTCAGTACAAAGGGCAGAGGGCCAGCCAGCACTCCACTGTGTCTTTGCCTTTCCTTTTACCATTAGTTTTAGGTACCTAGAGATTTACAAGTATTAGGCAAACATTTATTGGGAGGAGATCTAATTTTTGTCTATTGTGTTTGGATCAAGAGAGTATTAGAAAGTAAGAAAGAAACTAATTTATATTCTGAGCATTGTTTTTCAGTGAGAAGCATAGTCCATTTTTTTTCACATACATACTATTTTTAAACAGTAAGTTTTTTTTGTTTGTCCAAGTTTAGTTTTGTTATTCTAATCTAAAATTTAAAAATATATAAGTATATGTAATCATATTATATATATATGCATATACATACATATTTAAAATAAAGGAAAATTCAGCTTCGGAATGTGGAATTTTTTAGCTTTTATTTCATGACAAAATCACGGAGTTGTGGATTCTATCACTCCTACAATCTTTTCTTATTAAAACAAATAGTCTAAGATATGATGAATGGTTCTATTATTGTCTATTTTTTTAATTTTAACTTTCCTTTCAGTCTTCTTTAAAATTTCATATTAACATAAGGGTACACACAATTAGGTTACGCTGTTTGAGTTATATTATTATCTTTTTAGATTTCACAAATGTATATACCTTACTTGCTTTCAAAATCCGATATCACAGATATAAATATATTTACCTCGTGAGATATTGATGAAAGTCACAAATAAAGACTTCCTTGTTAGGACTAATTTTTTTTTTTCATTTTTTCTGTTTCCCCTGATCACAGGGTCTTCTCTTTTCTAATGAGCTCTTAATGAGCTGTCAATTGCTTATGCAAATAGAGAAGGGAACAGACAGTGAGGAGTTGATAGATACTCATTTAAAATATGATACTGCCTAACCTCTCAAAGTTATTAAAAATGTAAATTGTTCCAACTTAATAACTGGCCTTGACCCTCCTTTCCTTTCATTTGTCTACTGTCTTTAGGTATCTGATATGAAAGTATCCAAGACATCACTTTATTTCAGTAGTACTAGTTTAATATTTGAAAATACTGAGTAATTACTTAAGGTTTGGGGTTGAATATCCTGGACAGATCACAGAGTAAAAGAAAAAATCTTGAATGGTAACATTTTGTCCTATCGGAAACCTGGATGTTGAAAGACGTGGAATTATGTATGCCCAATTTATAAGAGTGTTTATCTTTGAGGAGAGGAATAAGAATAAGCACAACTTTTATTTTTATACATGTGAAGATAAGGCAAATGATGAGCAAGAAGTTAAATTAAATTAAAAATAATCTCTTGTCCTGCAAAGTAATTTTCCAAAAATATTTAGGATTCTCAAATATTGATAAGGAAATGGAATTCTTACTTTGTAAAGAGTTTAATTTTCTCACATTCTATATCAAAGCCATTAAAGTATTAATGAATTGTTTTCCTAAATGTGCTGCCCTGTGCACATGTTGAGAATTCAAAGGATTCTAAATACATCCTTAGAAACTCCCGAAACTCAGTAGAAGCCGAAATGATACAAAATAATGCTGATATCTGATTATACACCAGAAATGAAACTTCATAACTGATGTTTTGAGACCTTCCTGTCTAACTGAACAAACTACCTAAGGTCAGTGATTAAGCTGAACATCCTAGGTCTCCCGGGAATTACAGGAGAGGACAGAGCTGGGGGCTATCTTTGTCGGTTACTAATTAACTTGCCTGCTGCTTTACCCCTAGTTAAGGAGTCATCCGACTTCATGTGTACACCAAACCCTTGTCTCCCAATCCTGCCTCTGAGACCCAAATTTATTGGCACTTGAGAATGATAAACGCAGAATGTGGGAAACTTTCCAGAGTGTCCAGACAATTGGAATTGTCTGGGGAGCCAATTTTATTAAGGATACAAGGAGAGAAAGCTTTGGAGGAAAGGGGGGGCTAAGAGAGATGCTAAGTAGGAGTTGAGTAAAGTAAACTAATCCACATTTGTTCCCAGGTATCTGAGCCCTATCCTGCCTTAGAACAGGAACACATCAAGATGCTTGATATCCCAGCAGGAGCAAAAGCTTTGCCTGACAAGTTAATTATGATAGCAACTCCCATGTACCTGATTGTACATTTCACAATATTATGAAAGAGTAACTTAGAAGATAACTGAGCCAGTGTTGGTGCATTCTGAACCCTGCCAGGCTTCTACACTGGATTCAGTAGAAGATGAGCTCACTTCAGGTATCTTGGCACAAATACATTGGCACATTTCTTTATAGCCTTGTATCATCTTGGCAAGATAACCTGCTTTCTCTAGGGGGCCTTAGGAAAACTGTGAGGTTCTGTAGTAAACTCAGAAATTATGAGCCTTTCTGTGAAAGACAGTATAAACTCAGAGATGAGGACACAATGTTTTAAGTTTTTCCTGTATCTCCATTTTCCAACAACGTCTTCCCAGGGAGGGCATGGAAGCTTCGTGCTCCTTCCCTCATGCCCCCTGCATCTCTTCATCTGTGTCCTTTGTAACGTCCTTAATAATAAAGCAGTAAAGGTAAATATTTCCCTGAGTTCAATGAGCTACTCCAGGAAATTAATTGAACCTAAAGAAGGAAGGGGTCATGGAACCCCAAATTGAAACTGGTCAGTTTAAATTTCCAGAGGCCTAGACTTGACACTAGTGTCTTGGTGGGGGGGTGAGTTTTGGGGACTGCGCCTTCAACCCATGGGATCTGACTTGAATTAGAAGACACCCAGCTGGTGTCTGCTATTTGCTGTAGGGGGGAAAAAAATCTCCACATTTGTTCACAGAACTCGTCTGTTAATGATTGTTGTGTTGGTGCTGAATTTAGACAAAAGCACAGTTTTAGAGTTTTTCCCAAAGCAAAGGCTAAGCGAAGTCAAGCAATTTCTGAAAGAAATACATGCTAATGGAAAATAAACTTAATTTTGATACACCTTACTTCTCAATGCCTGGCTGTGTATACTGGGTACATGAGGATACTCTTGAATGAGAGAACTAGACCCGTTCATTCTTAAGAGGCCTTCCTGATTTCCAAATGTAATGGTGTTTATAAATCCTCAGTTGCCTACAATAGTCCTGACAAGTTGTGACCATTAGATTTCTCCATGGTTTCTGATGGAACAATGAAGGACAGTAGTTCCACCTGTAGGATCTTGTTTATAGAATATTAAATGAGGCAACATAGAGAATGTAATTGAGATAGAGACCTAATCCACATCTTTCACATGGTAGAGCTACTCAATGCTAAACTTCCTAAATTAAAGTTTCAAGCCAACTTTCTTTGTTGGAACCAATGGAAGGCCATTTAATGCATTTTCATTAATCAAATAAAGCATTTATTAAATACTGACTGCATATATAGCACCATTCGGATGATTCTAAAGAAACTTAGAATAGCTTCAAATGCCATTAGGCCTGAATGAATTCCTGTAACATCTGGGAAGTGAGTAATTTATTCCTTAGGCATAGTCTGGTTCATTGATAGATGTGCATCCCTACTTAATGGGATTTCTCACACTTCTCCATATAATACAGGGAAATTTTGGCTGGACACAGTGGCTCACACCTGTACTCCTAGCACTCTGGGAGACTGCAGTGAGTGGATCTCTTGAGCTCAGGTGTTCAAGACCAGAGTGATCAAGAGTAAAACTGTCTCTACTAAAAGTAGAAAAATTATCTGGGCATCCTGGTGGGTTCCTGTAGTTCCAGCTACTTGGGAGGTAGGAGGATCACTTACACCCAAGAGAATGAGTTTGCTGTGAGTTGATGCCACAGCACTCTACCTTGAAACAATAGAATGAGACTCTATCCCAAGAAGAAAAGTGTGCGTGGGGGGAAATTTTAACAATTTATAATTCAGCCTCAACTCTCCTCATCATAAAACACAAATACTGTGTACATCTTTATTTATCTTTGCATCTCTACCAGTGAATATGTCTTTTCATAAACGTGGCATGAAATGTTTCTCTTTTTCCCCCTCAGAAAATAAGTTTCCACAATGAAACATCTTTTTACTCATTCAGGAAGTGCTGTTTTTCAGCCATGAAAACTATTTCACTTCTTCACAAAGTCTTACATTAAACTTCAAAGTGTAACCACAGAATCTTTCACAATTGCACAATACTACCAAACCTAGATTTTTCCCCCCAGTTTTGCCAGAAAACAAAATTTGTTTTGTCCCAGAATTGTTTTCTCTAAGAAAGACATCTCCCCAGAGATGAGGGAATAAAACCAATTTTTAAAGAAGATTAATCAATTGCAGTATTGTGTACAAAACAGCATAACACAATCAACATGTCTCAAAGACTAAATTATAAAAATATGACTGTGCCAGATACATCACAAGGTAGCAGATTGTTGGTATCAAAATGAACAAAGACACCTTTATCAAACTGCCTCCACTTGGACCAGAGTATGTGCATTAGCCATCCTTTCTCTAGAAAAAGTTTTTTCTATACACTTCCTTATGAGGTGGAGGCAACCTCAGTGTTACTTCCCCTCTGCTGGTGAAGTGTTTGATCAAATCTACATAAGATAATTCCAGGCCCTCCTGTGATTCCAATGACATTTTAAATTTATAGTGAGTGTGCTATCTTGGCTGATGGCTCATGCCTATAATCTGAGCACTCAGGGAGGCCAAGATGAGTGGATTGACTGAGCTCAAGAGTTTCAGAACAGCCTGACCTGCTCTGAGTAGAGCAAAACCCCTTCTCTACTAAAAACAAGCTGGACATTATGGCAGGTGCCTGTAGTTCCAGTTACTCAGGAGGCTGAGGCAAGAGGATCTCTTGAGCCCAAGAGTTTGGACTGTGAGCAATGATCCTATGGCACCCAGGGCCACGGAGTACAACTCTGTCCCCACCCCACCAAAGACACAAAAAACTGAATGAAAAAACTGCTATGTTGTTCCTTTTAGTGACCCACATAGGACAAATAAAATACTCCTGGGAATAAACTGCTTTCTCCTAATGAATGTGTCCACTACAGCATAATTTTGTGATCATAATGAATGATGATCTATATCCCAATATACAATGACTTTTATTTGTATAGCAGGTCATTAATTTTCAAAGTACTTTCTTGTGAATTTTCCCATTTGGTTTTCATCCTGATAATCAAAAAATAAAGATTTTTAATGGATTTATTCAAAATTATACGGCAGTAAATGGAAGATTCAATACTAAAGAATTTAGGTCTTCTGGTACTTCTAAAGGGATCTCTTATTCTATTGCAGTGTGTGAGTATTTTAAACATAATCACTGAGGTTGTAGGTGCATTGTACACCCAATACAAACTTTGCTTCAGCAGAACAAGCCCTGTCCATTATGTCTAGCAGAGATAGGATTTCCCTGTTGGTGTTACTGGAATTACCCAGAAAAAAGATCTATCCAAACTGAGCTGGAAAGACCAATTCAACTGCTCAGTATACACTATGATTTTGGCTCATGACAAACAGGACTGATATTTTAAATTCATTATTGAGATAGCTTTAGTCATCACAGATAGTTGTGATGTAAATAACCATGGCTCTCTTGGTTATGGCTAAAGAATGACAGTTGAAAAAGACAATGAAAAAAATGAGAAAGATTTCTAAATAAAATAAAATTAATTAATAATACCTCATATTCATCACTGTCATTAATCTAAGTTAAATATCAGCTATTTAAACAAACAATATCCAAAAAAGGGATTGCATTATTTAATATAATTTTTTGGAAAACATTGTAAGACTACTAACCTGTCTGTCTTCACGGCAGTGTACTCAGTGAGCTAATACAATGTGTATCAGGGCCCTATTCAGTCTGTTGGGGAGATGAATTCCCCCTTGGCTGTCAGTATAATTAACCACTCTTCTAGAGGAAAGATTGTTTTATTCCTTTCCATTGACCTCTTCAGAATATAGGTGAGGTTAAAAAAACTATGGCTTGTTATGATTCCCAAGCTTATAGTAATAAAATAGAAGTATTACAGAAATTCAGAGCAGAAAGGGACATTAAACACTTTTTAACCCAAACTCCACCTTGCAAGTAAAGAAACGACCTTAGATGTAACTGTCCAAGGACATAGAACTAGTCAGTCAAGCAGAGCTACTCCTGCTCCTGTCTCTTGGGCAGAGTATTTTCTTCCTTGAATTTCATTGTGTTTATCTAACAAGTATTGTCAATCCCAAAATCTGGAAGACAGAAAGTGAAAGAGAGAGAAAAAGAGAGAGAGAGAAATATTTATAGCAAGCAGGGATGAAAGAAATAAGTCATTATTACTTTTCTTTATTCTGGGTTCTCTCTAAGTTAGTAGGTTTCATATGACTTACTGAACTTACTATTTAAACATTTCTTTTTAAATTGGTAGATAATAAAATACATTATATTAATACTCTCTGGAGGCTTAAGGAGTGGTAATGCTGTGCATTTTGACCCTGACTAATTGGACTGTATCTCTCACAATGCCAAGGAGCTCTCACTGACCAAGTGCACATCTTTGAGCTGTTACTAGCGCTGGTTAGTAATTGCATCACATCCCTCAAACATATTTCCCTCTTCAGTTGGCATTTGGTCAGGTCATTCATACAGAGATATGTCAAATCACTTCTTATGAGAACAGTAAAGGAAAAAATAACTATACTACATTATAAGGTTGAATGTCAGGAATGGGAAGAAAATGACCAACTAGGTCTCTTTGAGATTTTGTTTGATTGACACCTGGAAAACAACAACAAAAAAAGATTGAAGTTACTTCGCTCTTTTGTGTAAAGACAATTTCTACATAATGGACTGAGTCTCTTAATCTGCTTGATCAGGGTATATCTATTTCTTTAAGTTCAGTGAATTTACTTCAGTCAGAAAGTCCTCTTTCTAACGCATGTTCCTTTAAGTATTTCCAACTATACTACAAGTTCACAGTGCCCAAAGCAGCATGTTGCCAGCACAAACATAGAGACAGAGATCTGTAGAACAGAATAGAGAACCTAGAGGTGAGACCAGCCTCAGATCGCCCTCTGATCTTCAATAAACCAGAAAGAAGCATACACTGGGGAATAGAATCCCTATTCAACAGTTGATGCTGGGAAAACTGGATAACTACATGTAAAATACTGAAACTGGACCCATATCTCTCACCCCATACAAAAACTGACTCACAATGGATAAAAGATTTAAATCTAAGATATGAAATGATCAAAATCCTTGAAGAAAATGTGGGAAAAACTCTTAATGATATCAGCCCAGGGAAAGATTTTATGAAGAGGACTCCATTGGCAATCACAACAACAACAACAATAAATAAATGGGACTTACTTAAACTAAAAACCTTTTGCACTACAAAGGGAAAACTTACTTAAACTAAAAACCTTCTGCACTACTTCAGAATGGAAAAGATATTTGCATGTTACAAATCTGACAAAGGGTTGAGAACTAGAATTTATAGAGAACTCAAATTAATCAACAAAAAAGAGCAAACAATCCCATTTACCACTGAGCAAAAGCATGAACAAAACTTTCTCCAAGAAGATAGACAAATGGCCAACAAACACATAAAAAAATGCTCACTCTCCCTAATTATCAGAGAAATGCAAATCAAAACCACTTTGAGATATATCACCTAACCCCAGTGAGACTAGCCCACATCATGAAGTCTCAAAGATGCTGGCGTGGATATAGAGAGAAGGAGACACTTATACGCTGTTGGTAGGATTGAAAACCTAGTATAGCCTTTTGGAAGGAAGTATGGAGAATCCTCAAAGAAATGAAAGTAGACCGTTCATTTGATTCTGCAATCTCATTACTAGGTACCTATCCAGAAGAAAAAAATCATTTTACTATAAGGACATAGGCACTAGAACATTTATTGTAGCTCAGTTCATAATCACCAAGATGTGGAATCAACCCAAGTGCCCATCTACACATGAATGGGTTAATAACGGTGGTATGTGTATACTACGGAATACTAACAGCTACAAAAAAGATGGAGACTTTACATGTTTTGTATTAACCTAGATGGAGTTGAAGAACATTGAACTTAGTAAAGTATCATAAGAATGGAAAAGCAAGTATCCAAAGTACTCAATACTAATCTGAAACCAGTTGACAAACCCAAATACATACCCACAAAAGAGAAAAACACAATTAAACTCAAAGATGGGATAGATAGAGGAAAATATGAGGGGAGGAGAAAGGGCAATTGGTGTGTTCTCACCTAATAGGCACAATGTAAAGGTATATAGCACAACTTCTGGGTGAGGGGCACAGCTACAACTTGGACTCTTCCTAACAAATGAAAGCAATCTAACCTAATCTTCTACCCTCATATGAATCTGAAATTGGAAAGAAGTATTTCCAAGTAGATAAATGTTGGCTGATAACTGCCAATGGCACCCAAGAGACATAAAGAAAATCACTGGCTAAAAAGTATAACTGTAAACAAGAAAAATAAATTACAACAGACTTCTTTCCATTAAAATCTTGACATTGAGAATAGTTTTTAAAAAATATTTCACTGTACTGCCATGCCTTAAGATGCTTCCTTTTCCATGAGCTTTGGGAGGATAAATAAAGCTGAGACACTAATATTATAGCTTTGATATCCTAAAGGAAATGTAGGCTAAGTCATTCACCCAACTTATATTGACCATAAAGACTTCACTGGGCCATTTCATTAGTTTATTAGGTAAAAATGAATTAAAAAAGGACCTTAAATGAATTACAAACAGCTTGTGGAATAATAAATATATTGTGTATGAGAAAATTAGCTCCATGTGACATTCACAGCCACCATATGTAAAACGCCCATTATTTGTCCTGTCTCTTTGAAAATCATTTTATTGGAATGTATCAGCTAAACTAAAACACATGACCAGCCTTCTTGGGACATGAAAGAAACCACTGAAGACAAGTTTCTGCCTGGCCTCTACCCTCAGCATGTGAACACTGGGAAAAGCAGCCCGGAGGAACTTTTTATCACTGTCCGTGTAATAGCCAGTGCATCACATGCATGCTGAGCCATTAGCTGCCTCTGTCTAAAAGAATTTGGTCAACATTTAGGAATTTGCTTAATGAAAGACTAGCCTATTAAAGCTCTGTTGGCCAGAGGAGCAGACTGTGTCTTTCTTTCCAACTTCCTGGATCCCTGAAAGTGATGCTCGGCAATGCCTTCATGTGATGTAGCCCAGGCCCGGCACGACAAGCTCGCATTGAGGCTTTAGAACCTGCACCTTTTGGCTGTGGCTTCCACGCTTTTGTTCTAAGATGCAGTTGACAGTGCACGTAGTGCATCAGACTGCATGTCTTATTTAATGCACGGTGTGAAGTTGCTCCTGAACAGTGTTCTTAGGTGGTATCCCACTAAGAGATACCTTACAAGAGAGTGTTCACGTCATTCCCGATGTGAAACTGGAGGTGAGAATGCTCATCACAATGCTCTATGAATTGCTGTTAAAGACCAGTTCCTGCAAGCTAACACTAAATGACTATTCTTTCAGAACTTGCTTGAGAATTAGTTGACATGTTGAATCCAATGTTGAAGAAACTCCTTAACAAAGAAAGTACATTAAATTACTTGAATGGGTATTTCTATAGTTTTTAGTGGGGTGTTAAAGAATTTTCCCAGATGTTGCATTCTTACTTGTATTCCCTATATTGGAAAATAATTTTATTATTTTTAAATCATCTGGATTATTGTAAAAAGTAATATTGAGTAAGGCTTATGATGTCCTTATAAGTAAAACTAACTATAATAATAATAAACTTTTTAATGCATGTTATCTATAATCTGCCTAGTTAGAACTAAAGTACCATTCTAAGAATTTTCCATGTATAACTTCATTTACTAACCAGACAATGGGATAAATATTATTGTTATCTAACTTTGCAGGTTTTTTTAAAGGCTTGAAAGTATTTTCTCACAATCACAGTGACCTTACTAACCACTACATCATTTCCCGGTAAGACCTTCAAAGAGAGCTTGGTTTTTTTTTTTTTTTTTTTTTTTCCAAATCATATTACAAGGCAAAAGAGCATTAATTACTTTGTCAAAGATGACAATAACACTTTTGAATTAAATATAATTTTATACAGTTTACAAAGAATCTAAGATACAAGTTTCTTCTGTGATGATTCTGTGCATAAGGGGTGAACAAAAAATCTCATTGAACACCACCACCGATAGCTGCTGACTTGGATGAAAGGGAATGGGCTGAAGGGGAAGGGCTGTTGTGGAACGATGGTAGTAACTGGCAGGTGTGGCTCATCTTCTCTCTTAGAAGATTTCCCAGAGCTTATTCAGAGGTATGTGCTTACTACTGAGGACACTAGAACTGATAATAGTTAAAGCAAGGACCCAACCCAGACACTCGTGAAAGGTTACAGAGTTCTATGTGGCTATGAATGAACAATCATAGAATTGAGAGACATGTTGCTTGTGATGGAAATATGAAGTTTAGAAGTGCCTTAAAGATGACCTAAAACAGTCTCCTCACTTTTTAGATAAAAAGTCACAAAGAGGTAATATTTACCCAACACAATTTAACAGAAATTAAATTAGTTTTTATTAAGTAAGAACATTGGTACACAAAACAAGAATTAAAAGAAGCATAATTCAGTGACTAGTACATAGAAATATACTCAATATATAACATGGTTGTCTCCTGTCTTTCAAATTGTGATCCAGCACCCACTGTTTCAATCTGCGATGCTTGTTAATAAGTGATGAGTAAGCGATTATTTATCAAATGCCTTTTCTGTATAGAATGTACCTCATTCTTTTTTAAGTGGGACTGTTTCCAAGCCCAAGGAGAATTCAAGAGCTAGCAAGGTACTATCAACCTGTGCCAGAGACTTTAAGTCAAAGACATTGAAGCTATCTACATAGAGCAAGGTAGAAGAATAATAAAATTATTTGATCATTTAACTTTCACAATGGCCTAATGATCAAATATAGAATTCATACTTTGGGGGGAGAGGAATGGTTGGCTTAAATTGTTTGATTTAAATTTGGGGAAAATTTGCTCTCTGTGTCCAGCTTTATTTTATACTTGTGATTACAGCCTATCTTTAAATTATTGGGCTCAGAAAACAATTCCCTAAAACATGGCACTTTAACATGCTAAGTGCTCTAAAAATTGAAAGGCCCCAGAAATAAGACTCAGAACCAAGGTCTTTTTGACGTTTTAACAACTCCTGGCCTCTCTAATCCTTTTGCCAAAGCACTCGGATAGACTCTCATTGAAATTTCCTTTTCTAAGAAAACTTCTTTCCAAAAGAAATGTATTAAGTCTTAAAATTCTACCCTAGGATTCTTATCATATAAACAGGATAAATCTACCACCAAAGAAGAGAAGACACCGGAAATCATTGCCTCTCCCAGACTTTCATCCATTCTTCTGAGGGCATCTTTGAGAGATTACATGGGGGACTTAATTTGCATAGCAAGACATTTTTTGTTCCCATGCAGTTCCTCTCCTTACTTTTGCCTATCTTGTCCCATCTGACATCCAAAGAGAGACAATTACAAAATACAGGTTTGAGTATCCCTCATCCAAAAATAGAAAATACAAAATGCTCTAAAATCGGGAACTTTTAGAGCACTGACGTGACACCACAAGTGGAAAATTCTGATGTTTCTTCTTACCCCACGCCCAAAATAATAAAGTGTGTAGCATCCTTTTAATTAATGAACAGTATCATAGGTGTAGACTGAAAGCCTGGCATTGTTCATTGTTGCTGTTGTTTACCAGGTGATAGGGGTGTTCTGGTAGTTGCTACTGTGCTGGTTAGTAACCCTGAACACGTTATTTTTTCACCGAATTAATGGTTCATCATATTTTTTACTGTTATATACTTAAGTGTGAATAAATATAAGAAAATGATTCCTGATTGGCACATATAAATTCAGAGTCAGAAATGACAATGACATCAAACAATCGCAGATTGTCCACACAGGGGGTTGAGATGGTGGCTCTTAGCTTTTGGATGCTTCAGTGTACGCAAACTCTATTTCACGCACAAAATGATTTAAAAAGTATTAAATAAAATTATCTTCAGGTTATGTGCATAAGGTATATATGATACATAAACTATTTCCACATCTAGACTTGGGTCCCATCAACCAGTATCTCATTTGTCTATGCAAATATTGCAAAATTCAAAAATATCCCAAATCTGAAACACTTCTGGTCTCAAGCATTTAAGATAAGGGATACATTTATATAACCAATGTTTGCCTTCCAGAGCCATAGGGGAGAGATGTTTGGCCCGATTACTATCTTGCCCCTCTTTGAGTATCATACTTTGTGTATGGCTTCTGTGTTTACGCACATTAAATATATTTTATATGCTTTTGTGTCCTATGAAGCTGCATTTATTTTTTAGCAAACTTCAAGGAGATAGATGAGAGGCTTTCCTTTCACCTCTAAAAATCAGTAAGGCTTCCAGGCAATATTACTAAGCAGCAATGAATGGATAATTTCTACATCTAATTCAGAAAGTCATAACACATCTTCATGGATAATGATAGAACGACAATTCTTTCACTTCCTTAGTGTTGGATAGTTCGTACCACAGGCCTGTATGAGACACTTGATGACTAGTTTACAAAATTAAATCTATCTGGGAATTACATCACTTACAACAAAAATTCCATAAAATATCACTTTGGAGGCATCTCAGCCTCCAAATAATTAACCCGATTGACTTGAATCTGTTGCTCCAAGTTGAATTCATGTAAAAAAAAATATAGTTATTTTTTGAAGTTCTTGTCAAGTATTTCACCTCTAAGGATCAGAAAATAATTTTAGTTCTTGTCACATAAAGTTCTCAGATGATCTTATGTCACATAAAGTTCTCAGATGATCTGAGTGTCACAAAGTTTGTTACAAATACTGAAAGAATAAAATGTGCTCCAGTTCTATTTGAAGAGAAGTTGAACTGTATCCCATCTCATAATAGATGAACAAAGAACACTGTGATGACTTAAGAGTCCAGGATGAACTCATAGCAAAATTGATAAGGTTTAATTTTTATTCTCGCTTTATTTTTTTCATGATTATAGCTTCATAAATAATTAGCTTAATTTTTCTGCATAATCTTAGAAGAATTTTTTTTAAAAGACAGGAGATTAGAAGACCTCTCTGCTGACCTCCCCTAGTGTTCATTTTTTTAAAAGTAAGACTAAGTGGACAAACAAAAGACTATATCTTCTTGGAACAAAAATTGTGTTTGTTGGTCAAGTAGTGAGCAGTTTGGGATCATCAATGTCTTTCCCACCCCCCCCCCCCCAGGCACATGTAGACATATAGAACCATATGTAACCACAGAAGGAGGTATGACTAAGCTGCTTTCCTTCTTGTAATTATAAGACAGGAGTGGAAAAGAGAAACAACAGGCTTTACATACCCAGATAAAGCTATTCCACCTCCAAGATAAGGGTACAAAATATAGCATGCCAACCTGCTTCTGTAAATAGAGGCCAGTCAGATTTTTAAAGCCTACTTAAATATAAGCAATTGATGCCAGGATATACAAAGTAGAAAGGATGTGAAGACTCTCTTTCTAATGAATTGAGTTGCACCTACTAGAATAAAAGAGCTCTAAAGTACACTTTCCCCATTAATTAATAGGTCTCTCTATATATGCACATAATGATAATAAAATAATAATGATAACATGTTTCTATGAAGAGGTTTGTTTATTCATTTGCTTGTTAGATTATCTAAACACCAGCTATCAGGAATCAACATGACGTGCTAAATATGGCAACTATTTCAGAAAAATCTTGAAAATATTTTTGTTACAAGGTAGCTGTCAAATCTGTTTTCAGGTTTTAGTATTTTAATTTCCTTTAATGCTTCCATAGCAATAACATTAACAAGATGATAGATTAGTGGTAATAACATGATGCCCTGACATGCAATAGAATTTATCTTCATCATACGTCTGATAATATTCTCTTATTGTGTAATGAACCCTGCTATTTTTATTTATCATCCTTTCATTCATTCGTCTTCTTAGTTACTAAAGATAGAATTTCCTTCCAGTCTCTATTAAAAATGCAAATTTGTACCATTCTCTGTGTCCTTCATTATCACTGGTCATCTAATAAATTGCCTCTTCATATACCAGGTCAAGTAGCATTAGTTGGAATGCTTATGATGATCTAGAATCACAGTATGTATCAATTCTCCCAGTTGCAGGAGAAATTGCTGTAATTAATCTTTTTGGCATGTGTACAAAGTGTTAAGAACTGCAAACACCTTTCTACTGAGATTGTCTTTACCAGGGTAGATTCCATGAGAGAAGTGTGGAATAGGATGGATGCTCTGCCATTTCCTTTGATACCCAAAAGGTTTCTGAGTGAAAGATCCATTTCATAGGCTCTCTTTCCCCCTTTCTCTTTTCTTTTATCTTTAAACTTTCACTTTATTTATTCACGGTTTGCTCTTGGCTGGCAAAAATAGAGGAGGAAGCAAGAAGGAGATATGTATGCTTTCTGGAACTTAAAAGATGTGGGTTATGATTCCAACTGTGTCCCTGACTAACATGAGTTTGCTGCTCATACTATTTATGCACTGTTATACACTATTCCTCCATCTTTCGGTGAATGCGAAGGACTTATGGTGTAACAAGAGAGATGGGATATAATAATAAAAGTACTTGACTCTTTCACAGAGCCTAGATTCTAGATGGGGACCCAGATAAAAGTATGGATTTTACTCCACACTATGAATTAAGTAAAATTAATTTTATACTACTAACGAAGAAGCCTGAAGACCTAGGATGTGTAATTAGTGAACTCACTATACACCAAGGACAAGTTAGAGTTATGAAAATGAATACATTAAAATGAATTAAGCACTGTAGATGTTAAAATAGCTATGCCCTCTGTCATGCAGTGGTTCCTCCATAAAGGAATGATTGGTAAAGAAATGGCTAATCTGCTGAGTTTGGTAGCAGATTAGCAAAATCTTCCCAAATGAGACATTGAAATATGATTATGTTCCTTGTTTATTTCCTCTTTTTAATAAATTTTCACTATAGCTAATCCAGAAAAATCCAGTAAATCAACCCCAAAAGCAAATAATGACACTATCAGAAAACAAAAGTCCAAAAAGAAAGCCAAATTTTCTTATTAATGAAGAAATAAGAGCAGAAATATTGTCACAAAATATTTGAAGGTTATAGATCACTATCATAAAATGATCTTTTTGAAGCTAATGAAAAAATACTGATATAAAATATAAGCATAAAGCAGAAATGCAAAATTCAGGAAAGACAGTGGTCAGACAACAGGAGGAGATGGTCAAACAAAGAGCGGAAGTAAAATGGGAACAAGGAGAACTTGAGAAGAAAAAGTATAAAAGAATCAATATAAAAATGTAAAAAAATTATAAAAAAATTTTACCTAGAAGGTGTATAAAGATGAAAAGACAACATAGAAAATACATCAAAGAAAGAATATAAACATGAAAAATAAAGAAAATGGGAGTGCATGGTAAATTATACAAATTTGGAGGAAAAATAATACATTATAGAAAAAAGCAAAAACATACCTAACGTATATGCATAATGGAGTCCCATTAAGAAAGAAAACATCAAAATAATAGGATCAAAAATTGTTTTAAATGTAAAAGAAAGTTGTTTTGAAATAAAAAGAATACTTGATTCACACAGCAAAATCGTATCCAGCATCCCAGTAAAAATTATCCCCCAAAACATAAATTCTAGAAACTCCTATTCACTTATTATCTAATTTTATTAATATTTTTCAGAAACAGGGTCTTTCTCTGCCACCCAGGCTGGAGTACAGTGGTGTTATCTTAGCTCATTTTAGACTCAAACTCCTGGGCTCAACAAATCCTCCTGCCTTAGCCTCCCAAGTAGCTGGGACTACAGGAATGACCTACCATGCCCAGATAATTTTTAAAAAACATCTTTAGAGATGGAGTCTCATGATGTTTCTCAGGCTGCTCTGTAACCATTGAGCTCAAGCAATGCTTCTGCGTTAGCCTCTGGAGTCCCTGGGATGACAGGCTTAAGCCACCATGCCAAGCTATTATCTTTAAAGGATAAAGTAGCAATACTTCAGGCTCACAACAAAAAGACCATATACTTTGTAAAGAAAATATTTTTAGGTTTGTATCAGATTCTTCCAAAGAAGCACTCTTAAGAAGAGACTAAATCAAAGCCTATACAATATGTAAAAAAAAAAAATGTAAGGTGAGAATTTCACATCCATCTAAGCTCTTCTTCAAACACATAATTTGCAAGACTCATGTTTGAATGTAAGAACTAAGGAATATGTTTCACATAAGTACTACTTGATGACCACTGGGAAATAAAGCCCAACCCAGCAAATTATGAAAGGATAAACGTAAGTAATGGAATACATATAGGACGTATTCCAGGATTACATATAGTTTACTGTACATCTGAGGTTATAAAAAACAGGGGCAGGAGAGGATAAGAATGACCAAATGGAACAAAAGTGTTGTATGTTATGAGACTTTAGAAATAAATACAACTAACAAAAACAGCAGAAGAAAGGTGAGAGGAGATGGAAAATAGAAAATCCCTATAGATTACCTAATGTTTAAAAGCTGAAATTCAGAAAAAGTCTAATAATACTTAAGATTACATTTATATTAATTTAATTTCATTGTGAAGGAAAAGGAATGGAAAAAATAAAATTGAAGATAACAGCAAGAAGAAATCATGTGTTTGAAATTGAACAACAAATCCAGAAAAAATTGATATTAGATATACTAAATTAAGTAAAAGCTGGGTTTCAAAATAGATCAACAAACAGATACATCTTTAAAATGTAAAGATGAAAAACTAATCAAGCATAAAAGAAAAACTAATCAAGCATAAAAGAAATAAAGCATATATATATATATATAAAAAATAAGAATCAGTTTTAAGAGAATCTATTTTTAATAACTTCATATAAATTAAATTTTAACCATGGATAAAATAGATAATTTTTGAAAAAAGTACAATTTACCAAACTGACTTAAGAAGACAGAAAGCTTCAGTAGGTATGTTTTCCCTGGAAAAAATTAAGGATTATAAGATCTACCTCCTGCCCCTACCAAGAGTCACTAGAATCCTATTTTGATGAGATGCAATGGTTTAATTCTAGTTACGAAAGGGTGTTTTATTTTTAGTAAATTTATTCAGAATGTACCATATTGAAAGATCTAGGGATAACAGTTACAATTCACTCCATAGATGTGCTATGCTCATCTCCCCTAAGACACCCTTTTTATCATTTCTAAGCCCCCTCTAACTTTACCTATGGGTGCTTTCCATAGCCTGGACATGGTGTTATTCATTTTTAAAAAATGTTTAAACGTGTTGCTTTTTTTCCTTTTTTAATGTCAGAATATTAGGGGTACAGATGTTTTGTTTACAGATTTTGTTTTTGTACAGATTGAGTCAGAGTTCTACACCGAAGTGCCTTTCCCTCAGCTAGTGTGCACTATTCCTGTAGGTGTGAGTTTACCCATTCCCCTCCTCCCAGCTTGATTTTCACTGACATTTACATCCAGGTGTGCATATGAGTGCAGGCCCATTAGTTCCATTTTGGTGCTGAGTACAAGTGTCTGTTTCTCCACAGCTGCTGCTCTTCATGGGGCCCGTTCTTCTTGGACGACAAGAGTCACTTTGCACAGGTATTAGAGAAGTGAAAATACCTGTGCGTTCATGCTCCCTTCCCCAACATTGACCACTGAGGCCATCAAGCAATGGTTAGGGAATATGAAAGTCAGTTCGTTGCATCATATCAGCACAACTCTGGGGCATACTTCACATTCCAAGAATGACCCTGCTGGAAATGGCTGAAGCCTACCCTCTGCAGGACTTTTGCCTGCAACTACATTCTAGCTTGCTTCCCTCCCATTTCTCTATCCTCTTTTCTTCCTTCCTCTCTAGTCTTCCCTGGGAGAATTTCCATAATAAACTACTTGCACATACTTACTATTCTTAAGGTCAGCTTCTAGAGAACTCCATTAAAGCTCAAGCACATTAAAATAAAAAAAAAATACTTATATTGAAATACCATATAGAAAGCAGCAACATTCTATTATGCAAACACATAGTTTTTATATGTATATTTATATGAACATATATATATACAGTGAAAGAGAAGGAATGAAAAGAATAAAATATCTAAGAATAAGATTTATAAAAAATACACAAAAGCTATGTAAAGAAAACAATTCGAACTCTACTACAAGACCCAAAAACAAATTGTACAAATGGAATGTTCTTAAATAGAAAGATCTGTAGTAAAAAACATAAATGAAATAACCATCCCAATAAAACAAATAGCATATGAGACTGAAGAAAAGGGTGACATCTCACCTTATGCTTTTTGCAGGAGATGACATTAAGTTCAAAAACATAGATTTATTGAAAGAAAACAAAAGGGAAATATGCCATACAAAGCATAAGAATAAGAAAACTATAGTGGCTATTTAATATCAAATAAAGCTGACTTTATATATGAAAGCAGATATGTAAAAATGATAAAATTTGTAAATCACCAAGAAAATGTAGCAATGCTAAGTGTATGCGCACTTGAAAATACATGGAAGGACTTCCACTTCTGGGAAATGGAATAGATGTACTTTGCTATAGTAACTAAAACCACTGCTCATCATTCATGAAACAAAAGTAAAAAGACACTGCCAGGTGAAGAGAAGGAGGCAGAATGGCTAGAGGCCTCAGTACAAAAGGAATGTGGTGGCTTCAACTAAAAAACACTCATCGTACAAGAGGCAGGATGATTTGAAATTAAATGAAAAAAAAAAATTAGCAGATGACAACACCAAAATGACATGGATGTTGAAATTTTCTGGCAAAGATTTTAGAGCTGACATCATAAAATCGTTTCAAAGAGCAATTATGAACATGCTTGAACAGATGAAAAAATAGAAATACTCTGCAAAGACATAGAATGTCTGAGCATAGAAATAAAATGCATAAGGAAGAATTAAATGGAGATTCAAAAACTAAAAAGTAAAGAAAAAGAAACAAAAACCTAACTGATTGACTTGACAAAAGCATAGAAAGGACAGAGAAAAGTATAAAGGAATTTGAAGATAGAACAATAGAAATTACTCAATCTGGACAACAGAGAGAAAATAGATGGAAAAAAGTTAATGGAATCTCAGGACATGTACGACTATAACAAAAGATCTAGCAATCCTGTCACTGGTTTTTCAAAAGAAAAGGAGTAGGGCTGTAAAAGAATTAACATAAATAATGGCTGAAGCTTTCCCATATTCAGCAACCAAACAAAACAAAAAAACCCATAAATCTACAGATTCTAGAAGAAAAGAGAATCTCAAATAGGATAAATCCAAAGAAATTTGTATCAGGTCACTCACAGTGTAACTTTTACAAATAAAAGAAAAAGCAAGAATCTGCTAGAAATGATGGCGCACATCTATAATTCTAGCACCTTGGGAGGCCAAAGCAAGAGAGGACTGCTTGAGGCCAGGAGTTTAAGACCTGCCTGAGAAAGAGTGAGACCTCATCTCAATAATAAAACAAACTAACTAACTAAAAAAATCCCAGAAAAATTGGTTAGCAATCATGGCAGATGACTATCATCCCAACTACCTGGGAGGCTGAGGCAGGAGGCTGCAGGGAGCTATGATGACTTCCCGAACTCTAGCCTGGGACACAGAGTGAGACCCTGTCTCAAAAAACAAAACACACACACACACACACAAAAAAAAAAAGAAGAAGAAGAAAACCTTTAAACAAAAATCTTGAGGACAGCCAAAGATAAAGACATAACACCTGTAGGCAATAAAACAAAACAAAAATACAGAAAGGGAGGTAGGAAGGAAAGGGAGGAGGAGGAAAGGAGGAAGGGAGCGAATAGGAAGGCCGGTAGAAAGGAAACCAGGCAGCAGAAATCTCATTAGAAACCACAGAGGTCAGAAGCGAGTGATTTTTCAAGTGCTGAAAGTAAAGAATAGGTAACAAGAAAGTCCAACTATGCTGCATTCGTAGTGATGATAAGAAGATCGGGACATAGTTGTAGTTGCAGATTACAGGGATATATGTTGATACTAAAATACTTCAAACAGTATAACAAGAAATTTATAATCATTAAAAATATTCCTCAGAAATGAAGGAGAAATCAATGCATTCTGGAATATAATGCCCTTTAAAATGTGTAAATTTTGTATAATAGTCACCATTTTGCTAAACTAGGATGTACAATTTTTGCTTTGCCCAGGTGAAGTCATCATTAAACTACAAGTCCGTTTCAATATTCATACTCATTGAAATGACTGTTATTACTTTTAAAGATTATTTAATGCTTGGTCAGGTGGATCTGTTAAAAAATAAAAATTACTTCAAATATGTCGTTTAAGACATAACACTAAGAGTCATAATCTTTTTGAAATCTTAAACCACAGAAAGTGAGAGTTGCTTTTTTTTTTATTATTGAATCATATCTGTGTACAATAATTCAGTCATGGGGTACAGTGTACGGGCTTCAGATACAATCAGAGATATTTTCATCAACCTGATTGCGATAACATTCAAGAGACTTTCTCATTACTTTGTGAGA
>CAUYRH010156594.1:0-42051 GCA_963574655.1 Perodicticus potto | reverse complement strand
TTTGAGAGGGGAACTGCTTCATGCTTTCGTGATACTATAACCTAGAGTTCAATTATATATTTAAAATAATAGTACTCATAGATAATCTAATTTCAGAGTAGCAGAAGCATTCCATGCAGGTGTACAGTAATTTGTTTTAATTGGATCTAACTTTGATCCGTTCTCTATAGAAGCACAAAACTTGGTGTGATTTTTTTTTTTTTTTTTTTGAGACAGAGCCTCAAGCTGTCACCCTGGATAGAGTGCCATGGCATCACAGCTCACAGCAACCTCCAATTCCTGGGCTCAAGTGAGTCTCCGGCCTCTGCCTCCCAAGTAGCTGGGACTACAGGCGCCCTCCACAACGCCTGGCCATTTTTTGGTTGCAGCCGTCATTGTTGTTTGGCGGGCCCAGGCTGGATTCGAACCCGCCAGCTCAGGTGTACGTGGCTGGTGCCTTAGCCCGTTGAGCCACAGGCGCCGAGCCTTGGTGTGATTTTTTAATCAAGTTCTTTAAACCTCAGAAATTTTAGTTTGAGAGAAATTGTGTAGACTCAGAGAACAAAATTAAAGCACTATATAGAACATGTGGTCTTACTCTTCCCGACATGCTTTAGAAATTAAAATACAGTATAGTAAGTGAAATACGTGAGTCATTTGCCTGACGACATCGTGAGAGAGGGTGACTTCGTTTGAATATAAATCCTTGATATGAATTCGAAGTAAATAAAGTCCGTATAAAAAGTTAAAGTCAATGAAAATTGTTACTAAAATAAGTGTGCTTCTTTGTAGTTAGAAAGTTGAATGTATTTTTGACTATTTAAAAAATTAAAAATAAATTCTTCTTTGTGATAATTCATTTACTTAAGACAGTATAAAAATGTATAAATATGAATGAACTAACTCTCAAAGGCAATTATAAATTATGTAAAAATCTTAAATTTTGTGACTTTCTGAGAGCAGGAACATGAACTAATCATACCTTCAGATAATTTTAAAATTGCTTGACTTTCATATACTTTGGTAACTAATATTTGTTCTAGGAGTTTATAATACTTGCAAAATGAAGTGAAACTACCCTTTGAAGGTTTGACTTAAGAAGGCAGTAACATTTTGTATTTTGATTTTTACTTTCCTTTGTTCTAAACTTTCTCTCCATCTTCCATCTTACCCTGTCTTCTCCTGTAGAAGAGAGACTTCTTTTTTTTTTTTTTTTTGAGAAAGAGCCTCAAGCCTTCACCCTGGATAGAGTACTGTGACATCACAGCTCACAGCAACCTCTAATTCCTGGGCTCAAGCGAGTCTCTTGCCTCTACCTCCCAAGTAGCTGGGACTGCAGGCACCCACCACAACGCCCGGCCATTTTTTGGTTGCAGCCGTCATTGTTGTTTGGCGGGCCCGGGCTGGATTCGAACCCGCCAGCTCAGGTGTACGTGGCTGGCGCCTTAGCCCGCTGAACCACAGGTGCCGAGCTGAAGAGAGACTTCTTTTTTTGCCTTCTAGACTTTTTTTCTAGACCTTTTTCTGTTCCTTGAAAGAGAACTGGCACCCAGGAATAATAGAGAATTAATTGTTTGGCTTTAAGCTAGTCTTTTTATAATTGAGTTAAAATAATTGTGGGTTTATAAACTATTGTCTTTAACTCTTTAAACCAGAAGGTGCATTTGAAATAAGAGTAAACACATTGGCAGTGTTTTTGAAAGGAATTTATGCGAAGAGCAGGTGAGACACAGACCATTATTGTTTTTTTTAACCTTTGGACCTTTTAAAGCATGTACTTATTGTTTCAGCATTAACAATTATTTTACGTGCTATTAAAAATATTTTCTTATTACTGTTACAAGCTTATGCCAAGTTTTTTGGCAAGTTTTAATGCCAAGTTTTTTATAATTTCCTTTCTCTCCTACTCTTCTAGGAAATGATGACAGAGAAAGAAAGAAGCAATGTGGTTATAGCAAGAATGAAAGATCGGATTGGAGCGTTAGAAAAGGAACATAATGTATTTCAAAATAAAATGCATATCAGTTATCAAGAGACTCAACAGATGCAAATGAAGGTATATTCTCATTCTTTGAAAACAAAGTGAGATGCATTCATTTAATTAGCAAACTTTTAAGTGCTTAGTATGTGCAAGACCTTGTGCCTTGACGTACTGTGGCTAGTCAGACTCATACTCTGCCTTTAAGGAAATAACTTTTATAGGTGGGGATGAGATAGGAGACTGGATGCAGACAAGTAAATCCACCAGGACAGTAGAGGTAGGTGTTGGGTACTTTGGAGCAGTGGAGATGAGAGGTGGAAAAGGAAGAAGGATTAAAAAGAAGACTTCTTAGAAGTGATATCCAGACCACATTGCACCATTTGGAACAGTTAGGCATTGTCAGGTAAGAAAGTGAAGAGATGGGCACTGAGCACAAGAGTGGCTACTGTCATGGCTCAGTCCCATCTCTGCAGGTGGTGGGCTGCATGGGTCTATTTTGGGATCCAGGTTTGAGCTTCTTACTGAGCACACACTAGGATTACCGGTGCTGGTTGCCTATTGTAAAACACTGAAAAATACAGTGTTTTCTTTAACACAAGAAGAGAAGTAGATGGGGACCTGTCTTCATGGGGCTAGTATACCTGAAGAGTATTGTTTTAAACTCCAGTGAAGGAGTTTAAGCAACCCAGCAATTGCTGGTATTTTGTTGGTCTTTCTAGTTATTACCCTAGCAGCAATGTCGAGATTAAAACAAGGGATGGTTGGAAGGCTTTTGTAGGAATTCAAGTCAGAGAGAACAAGGGCTTGAAATCAGATATTGACAATAATGAGAGAATGAATGTGAGTGAAGAGTTAGTTAGGTAAGGCTTAGTGTTAGAAGGAGGAGAGGGAATAGCGGAGGGTGACTCTGAAGGTTTTGGCTTAAGTGAGCTTCTGTCCCCTTTGTGGGCTCACACTCTTTCACCTGTCTGCTGTCAACATTTCAGAAAGTCTTATTGTTTGTCTTTTGTATGTACCATCACTTTTATGATTCTAGTTAGGTCTGAACCAGTGAATTTTTTTCTTTTTTAAACAGAGATTAGAATATATTACTGTGAAAGAGGCTATTGAAGAACATGGGTTGGGCATGAACATGCCAAGTGGGCATATAATGCTCTTCTTGAGTACACTTTCTACACCTGTGGAAGTGTGTGAGCGGTGACTAGTCACTCAATGTAGATGACAAAGTGAGTCTTTGTCTTGAAGGAAAATAAAACTTTCTACACCTTTCACAGGTGCCTTGGCATCATAGCTCACAGCAACCTCACACTCCTGGGCTTAAGCAGTCCTCTTGCCTCAGCCTTTTGAGTAGGTGGGACTACAGTCTCCTGCCACAATGCCTGACTATTTTTAGAGGCGGAGTCTTGCTCTTGTTCAGGCTGGTCTTGAACTCGTGAGCTCAAGCAATCCACCTACCTCGACCTCCCAGAGTGCTAGGATTGTAGGCGTGAGCCACTGTGTCCAGCCCACTTGTGAATTTTTCAAGTTGTTATTTTTGTCTATTGGCTGATGCTTCAATCTGAAAAGTCTGTCATTACCTCAGATTTGAAATATGTCTAAAATCAAACTCTTGCTATTGAGCAGGTTGTTTTTATTTTCTGTTCTTTGAGGCATTATCCTTATACTTGAATCTTTTGACTTTTTTTTCCTTTGTCCAGTCTACAATTTGATCTGAAATCTTTAAAATATGTGTTATTCCTAGCTACTCTTGCATTCAATTCTTTGAAATATCCTTAGTTTATTATTATGTAGTAGGATAATTATATACAGAGTCCCTATATTAATAGGTTTCTCATTTCTATTTTAACCTGAAATTGGTACTAGGTTATTTTTTGCAAAATACTTCTTTGGTCCTATTGCTAGTCTACTAAAACATCTTAAATTATTCTTCACTGCTATCAGAGTCCTAGTGTTTTCCACTGAAATGCCACTAATGGAGAGAAGTGATGCTGTTTTCGTGTTGTTACTCTGTCCACTGCCTCTAGTTTTTATTATCTCTCTTACCATTCCCCTAGCCATTTGAAATATTCTCCTTCCATCTGTCAGATTACTGAAGAACTGATTTTCCTAATCTCAACTGTTTTCTTCTTAATTCCTACTTACTGTTCATTTGAAAAGTAGTCACATTCTTGTGGCAATATCTTTTATTAAAAATGCAAGGTATTTAAGTGATTCATCATTTCTTTTTTTTTTGCACTGGATTGGTTATAGAGGCCAGGATATAGATTCTGTGTAAATTTTATGAGGCTGAGCATCAGGGCTGATGCCTGTAATACTACTGCTTTGGGAGGCTGAATTGGGAGGATTGCTCAAGCCTAGGAGTTTGAGGTTGCAATGAGCTATGAAGACACCACTGCATTCTAGCCTGGGCAACAGAAAACCTTGTCTCAAAAAAAAAGGAAAAGTTCTGTGGCAAATAGAAACATGTATAGAAACATGTGGCAAATAGAAACACCCATTAATTTCTGTTAATTAATAAGATTATGAACAACTAAGTTGTTTTGAAATAATTATTGATAAGATTATTTCATACACTAAAGACATGTCATTAATGTCAATATAAGATTCAGTGTACTTTATCTTCTGATACTGTAATCTGAAGTTAAAAAATTAGTGATCAAAAGTCAGGACTGGGTGAGGTCGCTCACACCTGTAATGCTAGCACGTTGGGAGTCTATCACTTGAGGCCAGGAGTTGAGACCAGCCTGAGCAAGAGTGAGGCCAATTTCTCTGAAAAGAAAAGTTACAGCCAGATGTGGTGGTTATGTGCCTGTAGTCCCAGTTATTCAGGAGGCTGAGCTATGATGGAGCCACTGCACTCTAGGTAATAGAGTGAGTCCTTCTCACCCCTGAGCCTTGGAAAAAAAGTACGAATGGTGGTTGCCAGGTAGGGGCTTGGGAAAAGGGAGAATGGGAAGTTATTGGTTAATGGGTATGGAGTTTTGTTTTATAAGATTAAAAAGAGTTACAGAGATGAATGGTGGTCATGGTTGCACAACGTTATGGATGTATTTAACACCCTTAACTGTAAAGAATGGTTAAGGTGGTACATTTTATGTTAATGTGTATTTTACCACAATTTAAAAAACTGGAAAAAAAATTAGGTCAGGATATTTTAGTAAGTAGAATTGCATGCTATCTATTTGATTATGACTTGATTTGTAACTTAAGTATAATACTTTGTTTTTAAACTTTGGATTATATATATTATATATTAAAGACTTTAATTTAAAAATATTGTTAACGTAAAATTTCCATAGCCTAGGACCAAGACAGGCTTAATGCTATGAATCTATTGGGTAGGAAAGAAGTCTTAAATCATCTTTTAGTTCTGAAGCATCTCTAAGCATGCTTATATCATATGTAAGCTGGCATCTACTTGTACTCTGGAATGTGGTGGCAGCTTATATTTACTTGGCATTTAACACTAACAAATGTAATTTTTCCTTCAAGTTTGTTTATATTTATTTGAGAAGAATGATTTGAACTTTGTTGATGCTCTGGGCATTCTTTTTTAAAAGAAGCTTTGGCAACCTTTGTTTCCTAAATCTTATATGTATAAATAACTTTAGTTTCAGCAAGTCCGTGAGCAGATGGAGGCAGAGATTGCTCACTTGAAGCAGGAAAATGGTATACTGAGAGATGCTGTCAGCAACACTACAAACCAACTGGAAAGCAAGTATGTTTCCACATGCTTTATTTTTAATTGAATGGCAGAATATTTTCTTGATTCATTAAAATGGTATTTGTGGTAGTATTTAGACTTTTGTTTCTTATGTTGGTTTCTAAAATGAGTTACTTTTCAAAATTCTCTTTTGTTGTGTGAAGAACTTACTCAGTTCTTTATATACATGCATTTACATATCAAACTATATATTTATATAATACAAATGTAAACTTTAATATAAATTTTATATAATATAAATAAAAACTTTATATACATACCAAACCTTATATTTATATAAATAATATTAATGCATATTATGTATCTTACATATACACTCATTCACAGATTATATAAACTATATAGTAAATATTAGTGCCACTAGTGGGATAGTTGACAAATTTATGAAGCTGAATCTAGTAAGATTTAAACCGTCTGTCCCCTTCCATGGTAGTTCCCAAACTTTACTATTCTGAAGAACAATTTGTGTACGAGTTAAAAACCATTATTCTTGAGTCCTCCTAAAAGATTATGATTTAGTGACTCTGAAGTGGGTCCTAGGGATATGCATATTAAGACATGTTCCTGGTCGTGTGCGGTGTCTCAACACCTATAATCCCAGCACTGGGAGGCCGAGGCAGGTGGATTGCTTGAGTTCAGGAGTTCAAGACTAGCCCAGGCAAGAACGAGATCCCATCTCTACTAAAAATAAAAAACTAGCCTGGTGGGCGCCCGTAGTCTCAGCTACTTTGGAAGCTGATGTAGGAGGATTGATTGAGCCCAGGAGTTTGAGGTTGCTGTGAGCTGTGACATGACTCACTCTACCCAGGGGGACAAAGGGAGACTTTGTCTCAAAAAAAAAAGACTCCTTGTGGTAGTAGTGTCTATGTCTCTGGAGCTGCACTTTGAGAAGCAGTCCACAGAGACCAGCAGAGTGACTGTGCAGTGTGAGCAGCCTGGCTGGTTGGCTTTAGTAGGTTGTCAGACCACTTGGATGATGACAGTGTTTATGCTCATCAGTTCGTGGTTGTCCCTTTTTGTTGATACTTTATAGTGATTTTAGAATTTATGTAAATGCTGTTAGAATAGTGTAGTAATTATAGTTGGCCAAACCCTAGTATTCTGGTCACTTGAGTTCCTTTTCAGTTGGCTGTAAATGAAATCGCTAGGTCAGTAAAACCTGTTCCTTATGTATGTTTGTAATAAATGGAAGGCTCCTAATCCAGTTGCTGTTTTCAGGCAGTCTGCAGAACTAAGTAAACTGCGTCAGGATTATGCCAGGTTGGTGAATGAGCTAACTGAGAAGACAGGGAAGCTGCAGCAAGAGGAAGTTCAGAAGAAGAGCGCTGAGCAGACGGCCACTCAGCTGAAGGTGAGCAGTTGCTTCATGGATGCTGTAGGGAGGGGGTGAGTCTGATGACCTTTATGTGCAGATAGGTTTGAGAAATTGAGTTTGGGCTTAATGGGACTTGTAGTCTAACTTCTTAGCCCTCATGAAAAAAGGCATGTGCTCTAATGAAAGAATTGAATATAGGCTTGCATTTGAATTTAAAGAGTGTTTGAAAATATGAAAAATGGAATTAGCTGATCGACAAGTATAAATAGTAGAATTTTGTTTTACAGGCATTTGGATCTACACGTATAAGGCAAAAATCATATAATTAAAATGACCTTTATTGTTACTTATATCATCTGTAACTTGGGTTTCTCAGTAAGTCCAGTAGAGCCTTTTTTTTTCCCTCCAGCATTGGAATAGGTGGTTTTCTTTTGCTTGAGCATAAGGCCAAGTGATGCTCCCATAGTTTATACTTGTGCCATGGTATATGGAAGTCACATGCTGTATGTTTAGACACCAGAGTGACACTGGTGCAATGAAGTGTTCATTCTGTGAAGAGGTGTGTGGGGTGTTTAGGCCGACAGAGGGAAAAACAGATTGATTTCTCTTATGTGCATCGACATTGAAGTCATGAGTACAGTCGTGTGTTTTCTCTTTTTTTTGAGGAGGAGATTTGTTGAAAGTCTGGTTTAATTTGTGTACGTTAAATGCAACCTTAACTGTACGAGACAGGTTGCTACCTACATTGATGTAGTCATACCTTGATACTATTGAGTTAAGCAGCCTTCGAGAACAATTGGTAACTTTTTTTTAAGCTTTCTTGGGTCCTGTGGGAGATGTAAGTGTCTTTTATTTAATAGTGTCTTGCTGGTGGATTTACTGCAGGCATTACAGATAGGAAAGTCAGTTCTCTGTGGATGTGGATAAATACATATGTGACATTGAAGATTATAAGCATAATTGGAATTTGCACTATAAATATTCATACCTCAAAATAGGAATTTTAGGTACTCGTATTTAACCAATAAAGATACCATCCTGTCTTTTAGAAGCTTATCAGGTGAAGGAAGATTAGTAGGAAACAGGTCTTAGCTAAGTGGCTCAGATATGTACATTGTGTAGCTATCTTGATCCAAACATAGCACAAATAAGTTTCTGAAACAATCTCTAATCTGTAAGTCTTGAGTATTGCAGGATAGGATGGCTGTGGTTGTAAACCAATGACTTTTTGACTGTGCATACCAGCCTAGCAATAAGGAGTTTTATGATGCAGTAGAAGAGGCAGAGGATTTTTTTTTCAAAGTCCAAATTCCTTGTTTGTGCTAATTCATCCTTTCTCCCTTTTCAAATATCAAGGTTCAACTACAAGAAGCTGAGAGAAGATGGGAGGAAGTTCAGAGCTACCTCAGGAAGAGAGCAGCAGAGCACGAGGCGGCACAGCAAGGTAGGGGCACTAGGTAAACCTGGTGTGTGGCTATGGGTGAACTTTGCCTCCTTCTGGGAAGAAAGTGTAATTTGGCTTTCTGTGTATGGCTCGATAAACTAGCTTTTATAAATTCAGAATGTCTTTATTTCTTTGACATTTGTCAGGGTTTTAAAAAAAGCTAGCAAGCAGCATTGCTTGAAGCATTAAGTTGCAGGCAAAATTATGGTGCATAATAGAGTAATGGGAACCTCAGTGTGCGTGGTCCTTCTCTGTAGTTACTTACTTGGGTTCTTTGATTCAGGCCTTTTTTCTAGGCAAAGACTCACTTCTATGCTGTGAAGAGAAAAATGACAAGAGCATTACTTTCCCAAGTAGTTTAAAACTGCCCACTTAATCAGTGCTGTCTTTCACTACATACTGATTCTTTTTTGATGGCTTCATCTGGCAGATACTGGGCTGTACGCAGTGTGTGTTGTCTGTGTCTTCACTCCTCCCTTTTCTCTCACGGAAGGTGAGCACAGGCTGCTGCAGGAGCATCCAGGAGACGTGAGAGAGCCTCGGGGGGTTTCTAGAGGAGAATGCCTACCCTGCAGCGAGTGTCAGTAACTAGGCAAAGGAAGAGACTTGTAAAATGTAAAGTTTTGTTTCAGATTTGCAGAGTAAATTTGTGGCCAAAGAAAATGAAGTACAGAGTCTGCATAGTAAGCTTACAGATACCTTGGTGTCAAAACAACAGTTGGAGCAAAGACTAATGCAGTTAATGGAATCAGAGCAAAAAAGGGTGAACAAAGAAGAGTCTTTACAAATGCAAATTCAGGTATCTATTTTTCCTTGTTTTAAAAAAGTAAAGATGAGGAATGATTAGATCTGTGTGTCTAGAGAGAACAAGTTCTACCTTATCCTAATGCTGGAGTGGTGATGAATAATAATTATAACTTCATCTCTGAGAGCTTGTAACAACAGGGTATGTTTGAAGTTGTGCTGTCTCCTCATGTTAGGTGTCTCTGCTCCTTATATTAGGAATGGAATAACATAGCCTTGATTTCTGCCTTATAAATTAGCTCAGAATGTGCAATTATTTAAAATGCTGCCTTTCAGAATCTAAGAATGCTTTTTAAAAGATAAATAGGTGGTATTTGTAACTCACTGTGTTCTTTACATTGAGATATTTATTAGCACACTTCCCTCTCTTTTTGGTTGCTGTTTATGAAAGGATATTCTGGAGCAGAATGAGGCTTTGAAAGCTCAGATTCAACAATTCCATTCCCAGATAGCAGCCCAGGTAATGGTACTTTCTTATTGCTTATCTTTAGGAATAAGGTCCCAGCCCTTTAATTTAGCTTGAGTATTTGTTGAGTGCCAAGCTCTGGGGTAATAGTTGGGCGACTCGTCAGTGAATAAAGAAATGGTGATTCTGAGTGCTGTGGGAAACACTAAGAAATCCAAATTCAGGTGATTGGAAAGGAAAAAAATTTCCACAATTCTTCACAAGATGGGGAATTGGCTAAGTGGTGTCTAGCATAGTAATTTGTGGATTAAAGGTATATGTAAATATTGACTAGCCACGGAAAACTTCATAGTACACTTCAGTGTAGTTAGTGGTAAACTTTGTAAAGTTTTGTTACTTACTTTTTTGAGACAGAGTCTCACTTTGTCACCTTTGGTAGAGTGCCTTGGTGTCACAGCTCACAGCAATCTCCAACTCTTAGGCTTAAGAAGTTCTCTTGTCTCAGCCTCCTGAGTAGCTGAGACTACAGGCACCTGCCACAATGCCCGGCTATTTTTAGAGACGGGGTCTCACTCTGGCTCAGGCCGTCTACCCACCATGGCTTCCCAGTGTGCTAGGATTACGGGCATGAGTCACTGCACCTGGCCACTTTGCAAACTTTTGCAAGTGGTATTATAAGACTTGTTATTCTTTGTTATTCTTTGGCAGCATTATTCTGTGGTACAGGATGTGTGTACACACACACATGTGGATAGGTGTGTGTATGTCGGTATAGATGGACGTACATGTGTGCCTTCAGAGTATCAATGATAAGACATTAAGAAAAAAGAGTGAAATCTTCCAAGTACTTGATTCCATAATATACTTACTGTTTTACTTTTAGCTCTTCAGCTTTAATATTCTGAAAGTTATTTATTTGTAGCAAAAATTATTAGCTTCCTACTCTGACTTTTCTATGTAAAAAGTGATTAAACCTTAAAAACAAGCTTTAATGCTAAAAACTCCCAAAGTTTTGAGCATGTAAACATTTTTTCCCTAATTGGTTTCTGGTCCAAAATTAATTAGGAAAGAATTATTTAATATAGGAAAGGATGTTGGTAAGGGTGTATCAACTCAGATTGGATTGAGGTTTATCAGCCTAGAAGCAACTCTGGAAAATTTATCAGGAATTAAATATTTAAAGAATGCCAGAAGTACCTTTTAAAAAGTAAAGATGAATATGGATATTACCAGGTTACTTAATTATCTTAATCATTAAATTGTTTCTAAGGAAAAGAAACACCGGGCCACTGTGGCTATTTTTCCTGTGTGTTTGTTGACAGTTAGTTATGTAGTTTCCAGGCCTGTCAGCTTGTTTTATTCTATGTCTTGTGATGTGTAATTCCCTAATACTGGCTATTGGTGATCAAACTTGCTTTCAGAATCATAGCTATTCATTATTGAACACTTGCCATGGGCCAGATACTTTCTTAACAACTTTATGTACGTTAATTTCTTAATTTTTAAAGCCCTATTTTGATGATTAAATGCTTTTGTATGACACTGTTTTTCTTTCTTAGACCTCCGCTTCAGTTCTAGCAGAAGAATTACATAAAGTGTAAGCCTGCCTTTCCACACTTCTCGTATAATTGTGTAGTCACCACTAACTGATGCTTATTAGATGCAACACTTATGATTATACTCTGACCTGTTTAGAGAATTCTGTGAACTAGATATGGAGCAACAGTTTTTCCCCCTTCTCCATAGTGAGTTGGGTCCCTAAACATTATACATTCTGTTTTTATTTGTCTTTATCATAAAAAGAGTTGGGAAAACTTTCATTTGAGTGTTACTTGTTATGTGGAAGAGGTAATTGTGTTTTAAGAGTAGCAGAAGCAAATTAGTTTCTGTATATAATAAGTAGTTGCAACTACCCTGTCTAGCCACATTGTAGTATACCCAAAACAAAGTTTTATGTTTTTTGTGTTAAATAATTTTGTGTAAACATTGAAGACCTGAAATCTGGTTTTGACCTTGCCAGCCTTGTGAGCTTAAACAAATTAACTTCTTTGCTCTTGAGTTTTAGATTGGGGTTTGTATTTTAAGGAGTTAGAGTAGGCACATGACAGATATTTGTAAACTGAAAGCTATAGAAACGAAAGGTATAGTTATGAGAAACAACTTAAGTAAGCATGGCCTTATTTAATCCTTTGATTTGTGACTTCTTAATGTTTATTGAATGCACAAGTGAGTGTCTTTCCTTTTAAAGGATTGCAGAAAAGGATAAGCAGATAAAACAGACTGAAGATTCTTTAGCAAATGAACATGATCATTTAACAAGCAAAGAGGAGGAACTGAAGGTATAGTAATTTGTGTAAATGTCTGCAATGTTTTATAGAACTTGAGGTTGAATAACCCTGATTCTTATAGTCAGTATAAATGTATGTGAAGAAATACTCTAGAACTCATTCAAAACATGCCTCTTTTCTAAACTAGAAAATTCTTTAGTTCTCTAAGAGGCAAATTCAAAGGGCTTTTCTGACATGATGTAATTCACAATAATTTGATGGGAAATATGCCAAATGGAAAAGGAATGGGTTGTTTTCCTTTGTAATGTAGGAAATTTGTAGTTTGAGACCTTTGTTTAATTGTTAGGTAGATGAGCTGCTTTACAAAGTTTAAAGTCGACTGTGTAATGTTTGTATTTTCTTTTTCTAGGACATACAGAATATGAATTTCTTATTAAAAGCTGAAATACAGAAATTACAGGTTCTGGCAAATGAGCAGGTAAGTAGCTCTTTATTGCTTTTGAGCATTTACTTTAGAATTTCAGTTTGGCTGTTCTTATTTTCGTTGATGCCTTGGGTCCCAATTTTATTTGTATTTGTACTTGTGTTTGGCTTTACGATGTGTTGTTGAAAACCACTTTTTTTTGACCATGAGTGTCAGAACCTACCTAGATGTTACTATTAATTGTGTTAAAATGTTTATAATTAGGAGCAGTGCCTGTGGCTCAAGGAGTAGGGCACCAGCCCCAGCCAAACTGCAAAACAAAAAGAAGTTTAATCAGAGGGATCAGTTAAAATAGTCCTAATGTGCTGGCTTATTTCGCCTTCTGCCATTTAATCCAGAAAGGATATACTTTTTATTAAGATAAAAGTTGATTAATGAGAATAAAAAATACTGGACAGAAGAACATATTGTAGAAATGTATGATTTTGCTGTAACTTTAGTACGGATATATGAAAATATAACTTTTTAATACATGAAAGTAAGTAAAAGAATAGTTTTCAGCACTTTCTGAGAAATAATACAATTCTCATCTCATTCCAAACACAGGCTGCTGCTGCACATGAATTGGAGAAGGTGCAGAAAAGGTGACTAAAAGTGCTGCTGTGCATTCATAGATCTTGTTCAGTATAGTTGTTGCAGAAAATATTGTTGCTTATAACTGGTAGTTGTGCTTGTGATTTATATAGACTTTCTGAATATATGAAGTATTTTAATTGGTGCTTTTTTCCTCTTAGTATTCATGTTAAAGATGATAAAATAAGGTTGCTTGAAGAGCAGCTGCAATGTGAAATTTCAAACAAAATGGAAGAATTTAAGGTGTGTAATTAGCTTTTAAACTCAGCTTTCTTGTATAATTTTCATTTGAATCTAGAAGTATTACTTCTTATATGAAGTCACTCTGAAACAGTGTTTCTGTTGTTTATTTGGGGACTTATACAAACAATTAATTTTATAATAGACTTTTTGCCTAGATTATTTTATCTGTTCATACATTAGATTTTAGAGATTCATTTTGCCAACCTTTTCTCAGCAGTTTTCAGTTGGTAGTTTTTATTTATGATTGTTATATTTGTCTCAGGTGTTGCTGTAGTACCAGCCATTTGTCAGGGTACATCTCTGTGTCCAATGAGATTTGAATTTTTATGTCAGTATGTAATTTACCTGTCACTTTGACTATTAAAGCAGTAATAGTCATTATTCATAGGCATTTTTTCACAGATTAATTCAAATGATTGTTTTTTTTGCCTGTTTTCTTAATGAAATAGTAAATTGAGATTCTTTCTTCTTAGATTCTAAATGACCAAAACAAAGCATTAAAATTAGAAGTTCAGAAGCTACAAACGCTTGTTACTGAACAGGTAAGGCTTTTTATTGGCCATAAGGTAGAAGTACCCAGCATACAACAAGGTGTCCTTCTTAATAATAACCAGTTCACTAACTGAGACATTTTAGTTAAGCTTAGGTATATCTGTTAATTGCATTTCTATTCATCTTGTATCTACATTAAGGAAATTTTTTTTTCCTCCTGAGATGAAGCTAATGGTAATCTGCTCATAAGCACTTTTGGGGGATAAAAAGTGTAATAGAATGCATAAAAGAAATTTTTGATACATTTGCCTCTCAGGATAAAAGTCCTGTCTTGGACTTTTGGAACCTCAACCTTTTCTTTTAGGCAGTAGGGTTTCTTGAAAAGAGAATGAGTTCAAAACTTAACTACCAGCACTTAAAAGCAGAGTAGTGTTAATCAGACAGCTTGACATTTCTGATGCCTCTCATTCCAAGTGTTTTATGTCGAGATTATACTTATATCATATTGTTGTATTTAAATGGAGAAGCTTTTGTGTGGTGCTTATCCTAGTGCTTTGCACACATCAGGCGTCTAAACCAATTCCCTTCTCTTAGAATATTAATTTTTTCATTTCATCTCCACCCCTACCACCATCACTTTTCTTTCTATATTTATAGCAAGCCACGAAAAGCAGCTTTGAAGCACGGTTCCATAAACTCGAGCTTAGTGGTACTGTTCTCTGGTAGTTCATAATTGTTACCTTCATACTTTTCTCCTACACAGTTCTATAAATTATAGTTTTAAAAAATACTCTAGAAACTATTGATATTAGATGATACATTGGAATAGAAAGTTTGCTTGTTTTTCTCATGTTAAGTTTTGGGGGTGTACTTTGATTATAAGCTGGAAATGTAAGTTGTAAAGGATAGCACTTTAGCAGATGCATGCTTTCTTCTTTATTTTAAAAGTCATGTTTATGCAGGTATGGAATTGGTATACACAGTTGTCTCTGCAAATATTTTGTTAACACAGTTAGTATGTCAAAAAGTAATCCACTTGTTCTCTCTCCCATATAATATTGTTTCATATAATCTTTTTTTTTTTTTTTTTTAACATTATAGCCCCTCCCTGGATTATTTTGAGTCTATAGAATTAGGTTACATTGTTTGCATTTGTTGGATAATCTTTATTTGCATATGCTTTATCCTCGTAAACTGAAGGGAAAAGAGCAGAAAATGTTGAAGGGATGATATTTAGTGTAAATAGTATTTGTCTTACTCTTAAGTCTTATTCTTATTTTCTTTTCTTGTAATAGCTTATAAAACAAGTGATATTTCATCAATTGTAATGTCCCTTCTCCTTTCCCTCATTCATCATCTCTGAAACAGGGACACATTATGTAGTCTCTGCAGCTTGGTTGGCAGCATTTTTAATTTTCAGTGTTAAGTATCAGTTGTGAGATGCAACTTTGATGATCTGGGTTGGATAAAATATGTTTTTTTTATTGTGTGCTTATTTGGAAAAGCAGGACATAGTTTTTCTGTGTTAGTTTCCTGGAGAGTTTTGAAACATCTGTTTCAGTATATGAAGTTTTAAACCTTCTAAAATTAACTTTGTGGCAGTGAAACAAATGCCTAGAGACTTCTGACTGTCCTAGAATTCTAGTATTCTAATAGTATCTAGGTGCTGGTAGCGCTCATCTGAGTATAAACAGAAAACCTAAATCTTTAAAAAAACCTTTTTTTTTTAAAAACTAGAAATGATGTTCTCCATTAACAGACGAGAGCAAAAACGCCAACCTTAAAATTTTCTTTTCCTTTAAGATCCTATGATGCCTTGAGAAATTTCATTATGTAAAATCACATTTGTGGAAGTTAACATTTTCTTTTTCTTTTTCTTTTTTAATAAATTCCCTTATTGTTACCTTACTGAGTCAGACTTCCATCTACTCTAAGCTTTCTGTGCTCTTTTAGATATTCTGTTAAAATGACAATTTTTCATATGCAGTGGGTTTGTGTTATGAAGAGTAGTTAGCCCACTAACTACTTTGTTTTGTTAGAACAAAATTTTCTAGCCATATTTTTGGATTTATTTAAAAATATTTGATAAGAGGGTAAGCCCATTTCATGGTATTTCATTTTAAGATCTACTGTTGTTCAATTCCTAGAATTGTTCCAGTTCTGACAGCTGTAAGTCTAGAAAGCACATGCTGTGATGTTTTGGCTTTGGCTGTAGTTGTGACTTAACCTCTTCTTTTGGCAGACCAAAGAGCCATCTTTGCAGATTTTTCTCTAGTCATTTTTAGTGGTAGTACTAGTGAAAGAAGAGGTAAAAATTAGCATAATTTTAATTTAATTAATTCATATTGTTTTTAACCCCTTCCTACCCAGCTGTCAGAATTCTAAGTGACAGTTGAGAGATGAACAGTTTAGTTCTGTGAAATTTTCAGTCTTTTTATCACATGGATTTTTATGTTCGAGGAAAAGATTGAGCTTATTAAAACGGAAACCAATAATGGTGCCAAGTTGTTGTTTCTTCAGGTGCAGGAAGCAGAAAGACAACAGGTACCAGGTAAGGTAACCTGTTTATACACTAAAGAAGGGAAAGTCCCCTTGGTTATAGGCTTGCGGATGATCAGATAATGCAAGTAAGTTAGTTCATAAGATCTTATTTGCTCAGAATAAAATAAAGCTTCAGGGGAGGGGCATCCTGACTTTTAGAGAAGGAGCAGCATGGCTTTCCTTATTCTAGTAGATTTTTAAGATTTAATGATCAAGATTATTAAATAAAAGCTATAGGAAGTTTGTTTTCTTTGCCCTGCTGCCTGGCTGTATTGTATTGAGAAGACTCCATTATCGCGTGGAGTGTAGTTAGAAATCATCCAGGGAGGAGATGGTCAGATGGGACTAGACCAGTGAAACAGGAAGTGAAATAAAAATGTTGGATGGATGCTAGGCTGCTTCAGTTTTGAACAGTTGAATATTTGATAAGCTGAATGCCAAGAGTACTTGTTAAACTACATTAAAGGAAATTAAATCCATCAAATATTCACTAGTTGAATGTGCGAGGTACTGTGTACATGCCGAGGCTACATAGATAACTGAGGCTTGATTCCTTAGTGTGGAGACAGATGTTTAGAACAAAAAAGTGTGATGAATAAAATTCCCAAAATATGTGTACAGATTTAGAGGAAGAGATGATGGAGAGTCAACTCAGGATAGAATTAACAACGATGTTGAAAAATGGCCGTGAATTTGCCAGACAGCTAAGAGTCGGTCCAGGCTTAGGGAATACAGCATTCATAGTTAAGGCAATCTGTGGCAAAATTGGCATGTTCAGAGCATAATGGCATATGCAGAAGTGCAAAGTACAGGATCTGGGGAATTTGGAAAGATTTGCTGGGGTCTAATTATGAGGGACTTTGTATGCTGTTCGAGGATCATGAACCCCATCTAGCATGTATGTGGCTAAGCCACTAAAAGGTGTTGTAAGAATGAACCAGTTCAGCTAATACTTTAGAAAGAACTTTGCTAATAGTGAGGTGTTTCACTTCATGTGGTGGAACAGTTTGTAGTACTGATTAAAGATACAATACAACTAAATGACTAAGGTGCACATGACTTGTACTTAATAGTGTAAAGTACTTTTATGGGCTGGCCTTACTGAAAATGATGATGGACAAAACTTTCTTCATGAGAGATTTGTAAACTTAGTACATGATTCGTTTTTCACAGCATAAATCTGATTTAATGTACTTTTGTTAACTCTTTCCTTTCCGATCTTTGGACAGTTTTTTTCCTCTTGGAAAATTCTTCCTGTGCCCCTCATAAAACAGTCCTTGTGAACTAGAGGCAGGGAAAAAAACAAGGTATTGTGGAGTTTGCAGTGAGTAAAGATGAGGGCTGAAACATAGGCATTGAGGAGAAGTGGTTAATTTTGCAAAAATATATGAAGTGGAAACTTAATAGTTTGATTCGACAATGAAAAATTAATATTGTGAAAAATGTTTATAATAGGAATGAGAAAAAATTAAACTTGGGGACAGGATGAGGGAAAGAAGTGGACAGAAAAGAAATGTTCAAGGAAGAAGACCCCAAACCCATCTAGTCAGGGTGCTTAGCTGTCTGAAGGTCAGGGCATACCGAGGGCGAAGCTCCACTTTCAGACACACAACAGATTATAACAGTGGAGATTTGTGTGTGTGTTTGGGGTGAGGATGTTAAGAGAGAGGGGTCTAGGGGGAGGTCAGTTTATGTGTCATTTTTCAGTGCTTTTAAAGAGAATACGTTCGTGTTGCTTCTGTATTTAAAATCAGAATTAAAACATTCTGTATTTTGATCTGGTTGAGGGTTATATAATATCTACATGTTAAATATTCATTGCACCATAAGAAGGATCTGTGTCCTTGCCTAGGTAAATGTAGGAAAAACAATTTTTTTAAAAGAAAAAACCTTTTTTCTTGAATAAAGGCCTTGCAGGAGTGTCGAACCTTTTGGCTTCTCTTTGCCACATTGGAAGATTTGTCTTGTGCTACATATGAAATACACAAACACTAATGAAAGCTAATGAGGGAAAAAGAAAACAGTGATATCTGCTACCAGAGATAAGCAAAAAAGTCCTCACATAATCTGCATGCGGCCAATGGGCCACAGGTTAGCCATCCCTGCTAGAGCCTGAGCTTTCTTATACTTGAAGAACAGAATTAATATAAAGGAAGTGAGACAAATTCCCTTATCCTAAGTTAAGGTTTTGTAGTGATTGAAAAATTATTTGTAAGATACTAATTCTTTTTTGCAGACCATTTTATACTATTATTTTTTCTGTATCTTTTGTGTAGGTGCTTCCTTTTTGTATTGTGTTTTTTGAATTAAAGAATTCTTTAATTATTAGCAACCTTCAAATAAGGGTCATTTTCCTAAATTTTGTATCTATGTAAAACCCTAGACAATTTTCACAAAATTTTGTTTCTAAATTAGTTTTAGTTCATGCAAACCTGGTAAAATTAAACTTTTTTTGGTGACTTTTATTTTAGCCTAATAAAGATGTTGTGGAACAAATGGAAAAATGGTAAGAGTTAATTTTTTTTTTTTTTTACATTTTGATGACTCATTTTTACCAAATTTGAGATAAGAGAATTAACTACATATAGAATTCCTTAAAATTCTCTGTGCACTTAGTAATGGAAGGGAATGTGGCATGCTGCTGAGTATTTGGGTCACATTATTTGCAGTTCATGGGCTTCAAGTGTGGCCGTTACTTGTGCTGGCTGCATCTGAGCATGTCTCACTGGAACACAGTTTACGTTGGGAGCAACCATCCTTAGGCTGTGGAAAAAAATCCTCAGATACTTTTAGAATTAAAAGTTTGTAAGAAACATTGGAGAAAGGAGTTAGTCTATGTTTAATTTTAAGGAATGGTACCGTTTACCTTGAAAAATAGTTCATATTATTTAATGTATACTGTTATGTTTGTAATTTCAGCATTCAAGAAAAAGACGAGAAGTTAAAGACTGTAGAAGAATTACTTGAAACTGGACTTATTCAGGTGGCCACTAAAGAGGAGGAATTGAATGTAAAGCATTTTTTATAGATTTGTTTTCTTTGTGGTTATTCAGTAAATATGAAGGGGTTTCACTGTATTTTGTGGAAGATTTTTCCCATAGCTTTTAAATTTAATATTATTTACATTTTATATGTTTATGTAATGTATTTTTTATTAAATTTAAGATTTTAAATATAAAAATGCATAATTATGGTATTCACTGCCTTCATGAGATAGATACTGTTGTTAGAGTTTGTATTAAATTATATGCTTCCCCACTTGTATCCCTTTCCCAGTTATATCCAAGTGATAATTAGCACACTTTGTAATTTCATGAAGTGGTATTTGAGGCCAGAGAAAGAAGAGATTGCAGTTCTGTTTTATAGTTACTACCTTTAACTAACTTAATTAGGATAGGGTTGCTAAAAGAAGTTCAAAATGTATTTGAATTTAGAGAGTCATTGCTTAATTGACAGGTGCTATACTGTATGTCTTGAGGGTGTGTGGATATAAATAGAAATATTTGTGGGTGTAATTGAATTAAAAATCCATTTGTATAGCTATAAAAGTTATAGAATTATAGAGATACATAAAAAGTGGGATTTGGGGATCTTCCAGAGGGGAGAAAGAAGCAGCTAAAGAAAAATGAGAAGTAGTATATTTCAAAGCTAAGTATATATTCAGAAAATAAAAGCATGTTGTGCTTATGTTGTCTTTGAAAAAGGCAATAAGAACAGAAAATTCATCGCTGACGAAAGAAGTTCAAGAATTAAAGGCTAAGCACAATGATCAGGTAATATATATAGTAAATCTAAGAACTATTTTAAATAATGAACAAATAAATGTGTTACCTAAAAGCATGCCGAGGCTGTTGTTTGTGGGGAATTTGTCAGTTATACTTCTAATCTGTTAGTGAGTAATGACTTCATTATCAGTGATAGAGACTCCAAATTATTGAATACTGTGTGCCAGTTGCTATGCAGATAGAATGTCATTGCTTCTTACTACAGTGATAAAAAGGTTTTGAGTGTACACATATAAAGTGAGACTCCAAATAGTAAAAGAGGCTGCCTAAACATTTATGTAATGATTTTTTTATTTGGCCTATACTTTTTAAGTTGCCTTAAAGCCACTCATTTTTAAAATGCTATTTATTTTCATTATTACGACATTTAAAAAAAAATCTCAAGAGAATTTCTGGGCTTGCTTTTCCCATTTGGATTTTAATACAATGGAAAATTGATAATGTACTTTTCTATCTTGGACTCACTTATATTTTGAGCAAATTACTAACTAGTGTATTTTTCTGTTTCCAGGTTTCTTTTGCATCTTTAGTTGAAGAACTTAAGAAAGTGTAAGTAATAATATTACTGTAAACTGATCTTTTTCTTTTGATTCATTTTCTCAGTGCTTATGAATCAAGTTGATATTTTAATTTTTCATTGATGGAATATGGCATTTTAGCAGTGCTTTCTCAAATACAGTGTGATTTAAAAAAAAAAAATCAATTTCGAACCTATGGTGCATAATGCAAGGGTACATGTCAGATCTATTAGTATAGAGTATAAATGTCTTAGCACAATAATTAAGTAAACGAGATGAGGTATATATTTTAAAAAATCAATTTCCATAACTGATTTCATTTGTTTTCTTATATCAAATTGTTCCTTTTCTGTTTCTGCAGTAGGAACTTTTAAAGAACACACTATATTGGATAGAGAGATCAATTCCTTGTATCCATCCTCCTTTTGAGGTGTCTATAAAGTTTGATGCCATAACTGTGTATAAGTTCTGCCACAGCTTTCAGAGCTTTGGGAGTGCAGTTGTTGATTATCTCTGGTGTTCTTCATGGTGCAAATCTTATTCCCTGTGTACTTTTGAAGTACATCAGCAATTTCTTGTGTGTATAGGCTTCACCCAACTTGGTAATTGCTGGCTAATTCTCCTTTAGGAAGAGCTTTATGGAAAAGGGTTGATTTGGAAGACTTTTCGTGATTTGGTGCAGTCTTTATAACTTAGTTGGTAGATACCAGCAATTTCTATTCAAGTTAATACCGCCTTTCTTTACTTAAGGATCCATGAGAAAGATGGAAAGATCAAGTCTGTAGAAGAGCTTCTGGAAGCTGAACTTCTCAAAGTTGCTAATAAGGAGAAGACTATTCAGGTATTGGAAGAGAAAGAATTGTTCGTTTTATTTTTGTTTATCCACTTAGTTAATACCATTTAATTTCATGTGTTTGTCTGTGCATTGCATTTTATGTCAATTTCTGTGTTTCCATTGTCCAATCTTGTCTGTTTTGTCATTGTCAAGGGTTTGAAACAGGAAATAGAGGCTCTAAAAGAAGAAATAGGAAATGTCCAGCTTGAAAAGGCTCAACAGGTAAAAATCCCAGAGCCATAGCATGACAGATTTATTAGTTTATGTGTTATTTATGAGCTATTTGATTTCTCTCTTGCCACCTAGAGAAATATTTTAGTTAGTAGTGTGCTGTAAGTATCAGTGGGTTATGTGCTTTTTCTTGGCCGATTTTAGAAAATATTCTTGATATTTTAATCTCTTTACCTTTTAAAAATGTTAACTGTTAAAGGTTTTTTCTAGAAAGTTTTCTGTATTAATGTTTTATATTAATTTTCCAACTTAAAACACAGAACACTTCGGTAAATTATTTTTAAGTACCCCCATTCCCTCCTTTTTAAAAAAAAACTGCATGACTAAAATGTCTTGTTATAGAATATAAATTGCTCAGCCTCTGCCTGTAGAACAAAGTACAGGTTTTGTTGGGAAATTACAGAGGTAGAAGTAATTATTGAAAATAGATGGGGATTGGTGAGTTAAATTTGATAAGTCTTTATTGAAAAAATGGTGAGATTGCATGGAAGAGATGATTCATTCATCTAACAGATTAATTCTATAACATTTATTCTCAAAGCACCATTTGTCAAAATATGGTGGTAGTGATTAGAGAGAATGTGTTGAACAAAGCGGGTATGATGGAGAGAGAACATTTCTCTAATATAGATTGAGAGTTCAGGAAAGTCTTCTCCTGATGAACTGATATCTAAGCCAAGATCTGAAGGGGCAATGAGAAGAGAGAGGGGGATCAAAGGTATTATTGTGTATGCTTTTACAAAAAGAAAGAAAAAGAGGTTAAAGAAGGAGAATGTGGAATACCATTGAGTAGTTCACCTTGGAATATTGGGTTGGAGAAGAGCACTGATGTCCTAGGGAGGTATGTGGAGAGTTAGTTAATATTCTCATTTTTACAGTTAGAGAAGTATCACATTATTTAGACTTACTTATAACTGTCTGCTTTGTCTCCTCCCTTCCCCTGTATATTTTGTTTATTACTTAACTGGAGTCAAAAGAAGGTGTAATCAAAACACATCTCATTTTGGCATGAAGAATTGAGCTAGGGTCATTGTAATTTGAGGTGTACACATTTTGAAGTGTTTTTTTATCATAAAGCTTAAGGTAAATTGAAAGGGTTATGAATTGCTTTTTTTCTGCCCTTTGTATTTCAGTTATCTATCACTTCTCAAGTTCAGGAGCTTCAGAACTTGTAAGTACCATTTCTCTGAGTTTTCATTTAATACCTCTTTTTTAGGGCGGCACCTGTGGCTCAAAGGAGTAGGGTGCCGGCCCCATACGTCGGAGGTGATGGGTTCACCAGCCCCGGCCAAAAAAAAAAAACAACCTCTTTTTTAACTACTTACATGCAAATATAATGAAAATCATAGCTTCTTTTTATTTGATGTCAAGTAATATAGAGAATAGCACATTATCTCTAAAGCCCTCAGTTCTTAAGTTTTTCATTAGGCTTTAAACCGTTAGTTTTTTTTGGAAAGTAGATAGAATCAGAAGTCTTAGTTTTCATCCTTTATAATCACAAGCTGGGGTGGGGAACCTGTGGTCTTTTTGGTGCTTAGGTGCAGCCTTTTAATTGAGTTCAAATTTTACATAACAGATCTTCTCATTATAGGGCCCAGCAGAGAAAGATGAAGCTTTTCTTGCCTCCTGTGGTGCTTAAAAAGGAACAATCTTGAAATGAGAATATGCCACAGGTTCCCCATACTCTTCATTGATAGAATGGTTTTCTTTAATCATCCTATACCTCTTAATTTGATTAAAACCTTATACTTAAAATAACTTTCTGTGTCTTTTAATCAGTTTGTCCTGTGAGTACTACCTAAAGTACTCTTTTCTAGTCTTTTTTATTTTTTTTATGGTCATGTAAATTGTATTTCTGATTAATTTATTGTCAGATTAAAAGGGAAGGAAGAACAGATGAATACCATGAAGGCTGTTTTAGAAGAGAAAGAAAAAGACTTAACCAATGCAGGAAAATGGTTACAGGTGAGAAGTTAAAAACAAAAGTAAGGAACACCTTTTTTATGCTTCAATGTCAATTCAGTTCACACCTATTCTTTTTAAGGATCTTCAAGAAGAAAATGAATCTTTGAAAGCTCATGTTCAGGAGGTAGCACAACATAACTTGAATGAGGTATAGTATTAACAAATTTACCAATGTACTACAGAAAGAATGGGAAGTCTTTATTTAATGTACTAGAATTAAAGAGGATAATATGTTTGAGTTTATGTCAGAAAACATACTGTGCTATAATTTTGTTGTTAAAATAAGTTAACTTTTATTCCTGTGAAGTTTTACTTTACTGCTTGATTTGTCAACCTGAATCTAAAAGCATTTTCTTATCTTATTTTTTCTAATGAACTCTTAAGCTCACCAATAACTGTTGGACATATTAATCTCTAATCCTTTAAAAAATAATATTATAAAAATCCATAAAGAAAACTCATTCTGTTTTTGTTTTATAAATGGCCTGTTCTTAAATTTACCACACATAATTAGGTTTCATCTTACTGGTGGTTGATTCTACATACATGTTATAATACCTTTTTTTTTTTTTTATATTAGCATTAAAAATGTGAATCTGTTTCTTAGGCATGTTCTGCATCACAACTGGAAGAATTTGAGGTCATGTAAGTAGAATTCTAAGTCAGCATTTTGAAGAAGGACTTCTCATTGTTTTCTAGAATGTGGTTGAATATTATGATGGGTTTCTTCTAAATCATTAACTTTATTGTTAAGTAGGAATTATAGCCTAGAGGCAAATATGCTATGTCTCTGTTTAATATAATATAATAAAACCTCTTTAAAAAGTGCTTTCATATGTCAGAGACTTTATTCTTTTCAAATCTGTTTTCTTTATGTTCTTTCTGTAAATGTAGACTGGCTTTACATTCTGTTTTTTAAACAAAATTTGCAATTATTATAAAGAGATTAAATTTATTTCCAATTAAGATCACTTTTTGAAAGATTAATACCTCTAAATTAACAAGAAGATAATTTTAGCCATAATTTTGATAATGAGTGTTGAATCTTTCTATAGTACTAATTTATAGGGAAAATAGAATTTGTTCCATCAGTTATCCTGTGCGGAACGGTGAAAGTATTCATTCTAATTAGCATATAGGAGACGTCAGGTTTTTTTTTTTTTTTTTTGACATAGAGTCTCAAGCTGTCACCCTGAGTAGAGTGCAGTGGTGTCACAGCTCACAGCAACCTCAGACTCTTAGGCTTAAGTGATTCTCTTGCCTCAGCTGCCCAAGTAGCTAGGACTGCAGGCACCCAGCATAACACCTGGCTATTTTTTTGTTGTAGTTGTCATTGTTGTTTTAGCAGGCCCAGGCCAGGTTTGTACCCACCAACCCTGGTATATGTGCCCGGCGCCCTACCCACTGAACTAAGCGTGCTGCCTGAGATGTCAGTTTTTGTTGATGTTCACCCTAGAAAATTTTTCGTTCTATAAAACCTATTCTCTTAAGTTCAGTCTACAGTGGGAAGGAAAGCTATCTGTACCTTATCTTTTTGGATTTTTCCTTGATGTGATATCATTAATCTTTATTGATGTTTGTTTTAAAGAAGTGCCCCTTGGAAACCACGTCTTTAAGATATTGGAAATACTTTTGAGATCATTTTCTTCATAGAAAAAAAGACAGTGACTCCTGTCTTTGTCTTGTCCCCAAGATTGTTCATTTGCGTGATTAATTATTTATTCTGTGCACATGTCCTCACCTCTATTTGCTCAGAAACCTTACAGACATATTTGTGACCAATTTATAGTAGGTGCATAGATAATTCAAGTATGTAAGTTTAGGTTTGTTTCTGCCTTACATTTCCCTTGACTTTTCTATTCTTTTTGAAATTAATATACTGCTTATGGGAGCAGCTTTAGATTTATAGAAAAAAATTGAGAGAAAAATGCTACTTCCTTTTACTCCCCTATTACTGTCTACTAGGAGTTCCATCCACTCCCCTATTTCTCCTTTACTATTACCTTCCATCAGGTTGTTAACACTTGCTGCAACTCATGAGCCAATAGCAGTATGTTGTTTCTAACTAAAGTTCGTGGTCTCCTTGTAGGTTTTAACAGATGTATATCATGTGTGTGTCATATCATCCAGAATAGTTTTACTGCCCTAAACATCTCCTGTGCTCTACCTATTCATTTCTCCCTCCTCTTTTCTGCCTTCTTCCCTCCACAACCCACACCCACACCCCCACTCCAATCCCTGGCAACGGCTGATCTAACTATCCTCATTTAGTTTTACTACAGTGTCATAGTGGAATACAGTCTTTTTAGATTGGCTTGCTTCACTTAGTTACATGGCAGTGTGCCATTTTGTCACTTTTCATCTAGAACTATAAGCATCTTACTTGAAACCCTGTTACGTGCCTTCTGGCACTGGAGATTACTGAAATGGGTAATACGAGTTTCTGTCCTGAGGAAACAGTTAAACAGATCATGTTAGTATTGTTAACTGTTATGCTAGAAGTCTTTTGCTTAGGATGATAGGAGCAATTGGTATTCACTTGGGCTAGACAGAGTAAGATTGATATCTGCACTGGATAGGGAAACTGATTAAATTATACGTAACATCTCTTCAGCACAAGGGTTAGATATATTGTTAATTTCCAAGGTCAGCAAATTATGACTCTGCTTCTTAGGAGCAAAACTCATTTCTTTTTAAGTGATAATTTTTATAGTGAGTTGATAAAATATACTTTTACTTTCAGCCTTTCAGAGTTTGTTTCTAGATAAAGCCATATTTGCTTAAGAACTGTTAAGTATGATATAAACTGTAACAGTTTTAAGGTGTTCTTGATTTTGAGTTAAAATGATCCTGGAAATAATTTTTAAAACAAACATAACTTGGTGTACCATGGGAAGAAAGCTGGCAGGTATTGTTGCTGCCATCTTTTTCCTTAGGAGTGACTTTAGAGTCTGGTTTTCTTTTTTTAATGTACATTAGTGATTATAAAGTCTTTCTAAAAATTCTAGGTTGAAAGAAAAGGAAAATGAAATGAAGAGAGTAGAAGTTATGCTAAAGGAGAGGGAGAATGATCTTTCTAGCAAAACAAAGCTGTTACAGGTAAATATGATTACTTGAAATTATTGTGTGAATTATTTTAGTTGTAGGTTTAAAAAAAATTTTAACTGCTGCCAAAGGAAATGGAATATAGACTGAGTTCCTTTCTACGTAGACACTGGGTCTCATTCATTTCTCAGAGATAATTAACTACTAGCAATTGTTGGTGTATCTCTGGAGAAACTACCCATGCATAAAATGTATGTATGTGTGTATACTTATTTAGAATATATTATTGTTGTGAAGGCAAAAAGTGGAAACCTAATAAACACATGTATATGTAAAAATAAAAAAAAAGAATATATTATTAACTGTACACTTTAGTGTTTTGCTTCCTTGTCCCTCACCAATTAACAGTGTTTTTTGAGAGCACTTTTCTGTCTTTAACTTTTAATAGCTTTATGGTATTATATGATTATATCATCATTTATATAACCAATGCCAGTTGATGGATACCTAGATTATTTAGGGTTGTTTTCCTCTTACAAACAATACTACAGAGAACATCGTTGCACATCTATTGTGAATATTTTTGCTAGTATATTTGTATTATAGCTACCTAGCTGGTCAGTGTTTATATAGGGTTTTTTAGTTTGTTTCAAAGATATAAATAGTTTAAGTGGAAAGTCAGTATCATTTCACCCTCATGTAGTTAATATTTAAAGTACTTATAGCACATTGATTTGAAGTGATAGCAAATCTGTAGGTGCCTACATTGTCTCTGATTAGTGTCATTCATATTCCATGCTTCAAGGCGTGGTTCTGTCACAGTCCCCCTCCCTCCCAAGTAGTTTCATTTTTATCTGATAAATTGCCCTTCGAAAGTGTTTGTACTGATTTAGACTTGTCAACTGAGGGCCTTTCCCCCTTCTTCCTTCTCAGTTCTGACAAGGACTTGATATTATACTTGAAAGATGGTAGGATCGTATTTAACTTGGATTTGAGTATGAGAGAAGTTAAGCATTTTTCTTAACATTTAAACCATTTGTATATGAATTGTTCTTTAATTTTCCTCATATTTTTTTCTCTGACTTTTCTTTCTTTTTTTTTTACTGATTTGTAAGATCCTTTTTTATATAGTAAGGGAAATTAGGCTTGTATCATTATGTGAGTGATTTAGTTTCCCCAGTTCTGCTTTTTCACTTTGTGTTTTTTCCCTTTTTTTGAAAATTTAAAACTTTTATATACTCACATATATGTAATATCTTGAATTTTAAGTCTTAGAAAGAAAGGTGTCTTTTACTTTATGATCATAGAAATATTTTCACATATTTTCTTCGAATACATTTATGGTTTTTGTTTAGATTTTTTATTTATATGTAATTTATTTCAGTAAGCTGTGAGAATAACATTCTACTTTTTTAAAAGAGAAGGCTAGCCTCGTTATAAACTAACCCATCATTACTGCATTGGCCTTCCCCGGGGAACAGTATCTGGAGAAATTTTTGGTTGTGACTGCTGGGGGAGAGGTACTGCTGGATCTAGTAGATAGAGGAATGAGTACCACTAAAGGTTTTATAGTGCACAAGACAATACCCACAACAAAGAACTATCTCGTCCCTAGAGTCAAAGTTGAGAAACCTTGCGTTACTGATCTGAAGTTTCTCCCTGCACTAAATTCTTACAGGTGTATGGGTCTAGTTCTGATTCCTATTTTGTTCCTTTGAGACATGGCTACTGTCAGGCTAGTACTAAATATAATTACTGTAATTTCATAATAGGTTTTTATATAGGGCTTATTACATCCTTTTAAAATTATTACTATTTTAGAATTTTCCAGCTTGTGTGTGGTTTTTCAAAAGTTTATATGGAAGGCTGAGAGCAGTGAGTGGCTCCTATAGTCCTAGCACATTCAGAGGCCGAAAGGAGTAGATTGCTTAAGCTGAGGAATTGGAGAAAAGCCTGAGCAAGAGAGTGACCCCATCTCTACTAAAAATAGAAAAATATTAGCTAGGTGTAGTGATGGACACCTGTAGTCCCAGCTTCTCGGGAGGCTGAGGCAAGAGGATCTCTTGAGTTTGAGGTTGCTGTGAGCTATGATGATGCCATGGCACTCTACCCAGGGTGATAGAGCGAGACTCTGTCTGAAAAAAAAAAAAAAAGAAAGAAAAAGTTTATATGGAAAGTAAGAGCCTTTAATTTTAGTTACTAAAATTAGTATGTAACTTAAATTAGTTTAGTTTCTCATCTTTAATTTTCATTTAAATAGGAGGTACAAGATGAAAACAAATTGTTTAAATCCCAAATTGAGCAACTTAAGCAACAGAACTACCAACAGGTAAGTACTATTATCTTGAGTTTATGTGGTAAAAAATTATATAACCAGTGACAGAAAATACTTTTGTCATTTGTTCATTTTCATTGAGAATAAAATATGTGTTTTATTTATAAGTTTATTAAATTTCCTAAAGGAATTTGCTATGCTAATCTAAGGTAAAATGATCTGCAATTTATAAAGTATACACAAATGATGTAACCCTCGGAATTCCAGCTATGTTTATATTTGTATGTTTTCTGATCCTTTAGAATGTCTTTCTCAGTCAGTTAAAATGTTAAATGTATAGAGGTGGGTTTAAAGATACATGTGTACTATAACTCTTCTCTCCCTAAGTGAACATTAGTCATAGGAGAGAAACTAACACTATCGTAAGTGATAGTCTACAACTATAGCTTTTCAAGGTATAATTCTGTTTGGTAAAAATAAAATAAAAATGATTTTTTTTCTTAAGCTAGGTTACTCAAAATATTTTTTAAATTAATGACAACATGTGTGGATAATCTAGTAAATACATTTCGAGGGACAAAAGAATTAGTCCTTCTGGACAGGAAGCATATAGTAATTAGGTTTAGGAGAGTGTGGTCATCAAGGAAAAAGCACCATTTGTCGGAGGGCTGTGTTTCTTGCATATTATGTATAATCAGTTTTTTGTCCTGTATGAAGAAAGTTCCTAATTTAAATTTCATTTATGGTATTTTTTTTTTTTTTTTTTTTTTTTTACTTTCAAAAGCTTAGCATATGTAGTCAGATGAATTGTGCAGAATGAGAATTTATCTTCCCAGTGCTTTGCACATGGTAGGAAATTATCTTCATTATTCAATGAAGAGTTTTAAGTACAGGTGGTCCCCAAGTTGTGAATGACATAGGTTCTGTAGGTTGTTCTTAAGTTGAATTAAGAACAGTGTAAGTTGGAGTAGGTACATTTCCGTATTATGTGTAATAGCCTCTGTTTGTAAGTGTGAGTCATGTATCAGTCAGATGTTTATAACTTAAGGACTTAACTATTATAGACATAGTTTATAAGTCTGAGCTGTATGTAAGTTGGATGTTCATAACTTGGGGACTTGAACCTGTATGGAGTAACAATGGAGATTAGGTTTAGCCTTCAGTATACATACTTTTGTCACTGATTTTAATAAAATTAAAATGATTGACATGAAATATATGGTTGGTACTTTTACCTTTGGTGATATCTTAATGTATATCTTAGAAGAACTTTAATTCTTTCTGAATCTTCGAGAAAGCTTTGTTCTGAAATAACATTTAACTCTTTTAATAGGCATCTTTTTCTCCTCACGAAGAATTATTAAAAGTGTAAGTATTGATTCACTGTTTGGGATGTGGCAGTTATGCTAAACAGCTCTTTATAGTAATGGCAATGGCTACCTAATTTTTATGGTTTTATTTGGATATCTTGAACTGCAAATCAGTAGGGCTTAGCTGTGCCTTTGGCTGACTAATGTTCCTTTTTATATAGTATTTAGATTTCTTTGAATATTTGTTGAGAGAGATGTTTGGTTTCTTTTAGGCATTCAGAAAACATAGAATCAAACTATATTTTGAAGGCTTTACTAAATGTTCTTTAATTATTTCTGTTATCCTACTGAATCTTCTTTCTTCTGGATATTGTGGAATCAAACAATGCAAATTTTGATTTAGCTTCTACATTTTTAAAGAAAACTTGTAATCTTAATGGTTGTCTCTTTTAAGGAGACTTTTTTTACTGAAACATTTTTCTTTTTTAGCTTGTAATTTTCTCTAAGATGCTACATTTAAGATAATTTCAGATAAGTTAGCATGTTTCAAATGTTAAAATTTCAGCCACATTAAATATATTAATAGGTCATGTAAATGTTCTTCCATGTGGGCATGTTTACAAAGTTATTTACTAGGTTGGAATTTTATACTATTAAAATTGAATTTTGAGTTTGTCTATATAGAGCAAGGATCAGCAGACATTTCTATGAGAGACCTGATAGTGAATATTTTAGATTTTGTGGAACACATAGGTCCATTTTGTATACATTTTAAAAAACAACCTCTGAGAAGTGTAAAAATGTTTGTCAGCCTGTTATGTGGAGTCTTATTCTTCGGGAAAAGCTGTGTGTGATTTAAGCCACTCTCAAGTATAACATAATCCATTTGTGAATATTTGCCATTGCTTTCTCCAAATAACTGGGGAAACCTGGGGTCCATTGGACAGGACCAGAAGGAAACATGAATCCTGAGATTGGTATGGTATGAAAATGGCAAGAAAATACCTAGCTTAATTTAATATGGTAACTTTTGTTGTGGCCTAGTCACTTAAAGACAAAATTGACTTTCGAATATATATATATATATATATATATATATATATGTATGTATGTATAGAGAGAGAGAGAGACAGACAGACACACACACAAGCATGTATATATTTAATAGACTGCTCTATCAGTTTCACTTCTCTGAAAATAGCTACTGTACTGAATCAGGTGAAAATAAAAATAACTGCAACTATAGCAGTTCATATATTCATGAACTCTCTCATAGGGGATGAGATTTCTCTTTAGCACAAACTTCAGCATGCCATATTGTGCACAAACACTTATTTTAAAAATCATTTCTGAAAGTAATCATTTGTAAGATGGGCTTTCTCTGATGAACGGTAGCTAAAATATTAAGTTAATGCACTCTCCAAAGCATCACTGCTTCCTATTTCTATTTTATGGTAATCAATGTTGAAAGATAAAGATCTGAGTTCTATTATTACTTTCCTAAAATTTTGTTGTATGTATTCATGTTCTGGTTTAGAATTTCAGAAAGAGAGAAAGAAGTAAGTGCTCTCCGGAATGAGTTAGAGTCTCTGAAGGATGCAGTTGAACACCAGAGGAAGAAAAACAATGTAAGTAAATCTTTAAAGTGAAGCTTTCCTTTTTATTACTTCAACTTTGAAATGTAGTTCAGGAATTTTTCCCCCCTTTGGAAACACTTTGACTTTAGATTTCTTAATCTTCGTAAGAAAGTGCTATTGTTTTCTATAACTTTTGGGGGTTGTTATTGGAGAGCAGATTTTTCTTTTAATAAGCAAAAAGACCAAATTCTTAAACTTATGAATATCATTTTAAATGTTGAAACTGTAATTATCGTGTCTTTAGTTTAAGAAATAACTAAAATGTGATTGACTTTTTGTTGGATGTTTATTTGGAAAAATAATTCTTTCAGCTTAGCATTTTAAAATCTTGTTTAGCCTTTTTGTAAAGTAAAAGTAATGCAAATACTCAAACCCAATATGCTCAGTAATTAAGTCTTTTCAAAGCTTTCTGGAACTTTCCTTTTCTGAGAAGTGGTTCAAATTTCAACAGTTGTGTCAGAAGCCCTAGGACCTGAATACATTTATAATAAACTAGAAAGAGATAGTGTTTCCAAAAATATAAATCTTGGCCCTGCGCTCCCAGCTCAGTGAGTAGGGCGCCAGCCACATACACCGAAGGTGGCAGGTTCAGGCCCAACCCAGGCCAGCTAAACACCAATGACAACTGCAAACAAAAAACAGCCAGGCATTGTGGCAGGTGCCTATCGTCCTAGCTACTTGGGAGGCTGAGGCAAGAGAATCGCTTAAGCCCAAGAGTTTGAGGTTGCTGTGAGCTATGACGCCACAGTACTCTACCGAGGGTGAGATAGTGAGACTCTGTCTCAAAAATAAAATAAAATAAAATATATATATATATATATATGTATATATATGTATAAATCTTATTATTTCAGAAATATAAATACTTATACTGAATAGACAAGTGGTGAATTTCTTAAACCCTCTCTTACCGGAAGGTGACCACCTATAAGTAGAATCTAAGCTTTCTTAGTAGAGAAGAAATGTTTGCACATGAAATATTAAGACTCAAGCAAGGCTAATGAAATGTAAGGGGGTACTGACAATAAATGTTTTCTATTGTAAGTTAAGTTATTTCAGAGTTTGTGTTAAATTTCTAATTTAACAAGTTGGCATTATTTTGCACCCCTGAGTTTGTCAAAATTAGGTATGTAAATTGCCCTTTATATGTTTGTGCAGCATTACTAACAGTATTATTTAGATGCAAAACTTGAGGTGAACTTGCTGGTAACACTGGTAACATCTTAACTGTGCTTTATGATCGGGATTCTGAGGTAAGGAGGGCATGGTAATGCCAGTCTAGGAAAGCAGCAGCCGCCGCAAAAGCGCTGGGGGAGAGAGGACACTGGAGGCTGCAGGCGGCAGCATCTCTCCATTTGACGTGTGCCCTTTGTTCTGCTGCTTCACTTGGCAAAATTTCTTATTTAGGTGTGCTTTCCCTATGTATAAAATGGGGATAAATACCTCATGGGGTTGTTTGGAAGGTTCATGAGGATTCGTGAAACATCAAGTACATGTTTGGCAAATAATTAAGCGTTTAATAAATGGTAATTACTGGCTTTTTATTTTTTCTTTGTTTTTATCTATTTAGATTACTAATTTGGAAGAAAGATTGAGATATAACAGTCTTTGTTTACTAATGAAATGTTAAAATCTAGATCTTTCAGAGCTCCATTTTTAATGCCTTCTGGTTCTCCTCCAAGAGAATGTGTTTTGTGGCTTTCCAGCCTCCCTATTTGCCTTGATGAACTAGTTCAAACAGTCATGTTTGAAATGTCAGGTCGTTACACAGCATACACATTTGACCATGCCAAGAAAGGTAGAGAAAACAGTGAGAAACTGTGGCATTCTTAGGTAGATTTGAAATGTGTTAATTTATTAAAACATAAATATAGGAATTTTTACACTGTGATGGAAAGCCCTGTGAGTGATACGGGGCCTTGTTTAAAAGTCATGTGTGCAGCTTTTTGCAATACTTGTGTATTTGCTCTGCCTTGAATCCTCTAATGTTTGGTATATCTGAAATCACGTTTGTAATCTCAGTTTGTTTACTTTTGATGGTTTCTTCTTTGTCATGTGTGTACACTAATTATTTTAAAAGTTGGCATATTTGGTGTGTATACTAAAACATGGAAAGTGGGCATCTTTATTTTCTCATTCGAACTTCTAAACATTGCTTTTCATTTTTTTTGCTAATATGCATATTTTCCCATTGAAATACTTTTGCAGTAACCAGCATTTAAATGCAGTGCAAAAATACTGACTGATGAAGTTAAAAGCAAAAATCTTTCAATAATGGAAAAACTGAAATCATTCTTTCTAAAAATGATTAGGACCTTCGGGAGAAAAACTGGGAAGCAATGGAAGCTTTGGCATCAACTGAAAAAATGCTGCAGGACAAAGTGGACAAGACTTCCAAGGTTGTAATGCTCACTCCTAGAAACAGTCCGCTGAACAGAGAAAACCTGCAGCCTGTATTAAAATCAGACTGAAGCATTTAATTTTGCTGCAATTTAAATATAAAATCTCCTTACCATCCACATTTATCATCTCTGTCATCCCTGCTTTTTTCATCTCCTTGAAGCTTTAATTTTGGGCATACTAATTTGTGATGATTAGATAATCACCATTGTTTGGGCTTGTTGAGGACTACCTTAAGCTGAAGAGTCTCAGAAGACCTATGATAAGCTCTTGTCAGACAGTGTGCACTGACTGGGTTAACTAAAAGAACTTTGATGAAAATCCTGAGCTAAAAAAAGTACAACTGGATTAACAAATATGTAGGATGTACCTAAGATGCACAATAAAACTAGGCTTTTTTTGTGGGCACGCCAAGATGATTCAGATAAGATAGAAAAATGGCGAAAGTCTTAAGAAATATAGGAAAGGGGTCAATTTTGGGTTTGTTGCTGGGGATAGTTCCTTGGGAGTGGTGTACTTAATCGTTACATATTACTGGATAATAATGATGCATGTGTTTTGTTTAGTATGAATTATTAGGATCAAGAGATAATTTTCTTGATCAGAGTATGTGAAGCACTCCTAAAACATAATATATCTACCTCTGTCTTCAAAACAATGAAGGACATTCTCCTTGAGCTCAAGTTGTTCTGTTGGGTATGAATTTTTTCTAATGAATTTTAATGGAGAAGTTGTTTTTAAAGATTGAGAGAATAGAATGTGTCAGCCAGTTCAGTGAAGTATTTGAAAATTCCTACCACCGTAAATAAATGTGGAACAGAGGCATTGCATTTTGCAGATGGGTAAATGAAGGAACCTATATGATTGATTTCAGCATTCTGAAAGTATTTTGTGTGCCAAGGTAATCTATTGAATTTTAAATACAAATCTTAGTGACAGTTGAAGGACTTTTTTTAAAATTACAAAGCAATTCTATACATTTTTTTTTATCAAATATGTTAGTAGCTTTTAGTGTAATGGATTTAAGTTTTCCTTTATAATTAAATGTGAGATAAGTGGTAGATGTTGGGACCACAGAAATTTAGGTCGGAGAAATAATCTAGGCTAGATAGAAAATTATTGTTTAGTAATTTTCTAAAAGTGATTGCAATTGTGCTGTCATTAATGCCGGCAGTGAGGGTTCTGGTGTGGTTTTCTCTAAGGGCTACCTTTTTGCTTTTGTTAATGAGATCATGTATCTAAGAAGTGCTATTAATGACATTCCTGCAAGAAATTCATTCTTGTATATTAGGATTCCTAAAGAAAATTAGAATTTATGTGCCTGCTGCCTTATATCGAGAATAGAATTCAGTCTTCTACATTTCAGTGGAATTTAGACAGTCTTTAGACAGCACATGTGTAAAGTGATTACTCATTGACCCACTGCCACAAATTGTGCTGTAAGGAGAAGGAACAATATAAAACACTTAGTGCTTTAGATGCTAGAAATAAGTAAAAGTCATCTCATCTAAAATGTGATAGAGGATGATGATATACTATCTTCCTAGTCTTATTTTTAATTCTTTTATTTTTTACATAGTAAGTACCCTTAAGCTCCTATAAATGACAGGTTTGCTTTAAAGACACTTTCTACAGGCTGGCATAGAGTTTGTGCGCAGTTTAAAATGGTTGCCGATTTAAATTGTACGCGGACTTTATGTCCACTCTGTACATTTCACTTAGATAAAGATGGGAGGAGAATTACAGTAATGCAGTTTTCAATATTAGATTTTTTCAGGTATTAAAGTGGAATGGAAATTGGTGTCTGTGGCCAAACTGCTATAACAGATGAAAACGTCTTAACTAAAATTATTAGTACAGGAAGAAAGTAACTTTTCATCTTTGTGGTTCTTGATTACGAGTTAGACACTTCTTTAGTTACTGTTTTTTTCCTTGGGAAGTTTTTAAAAGCTTCTGTTTCATAATATCTCTTTTTCTAATTGATTTTCTTTAAAAATTATTCTAGCACTTCCTTGGTCAAATAATAAAAATTACCTCTTTAATGTCTCTAAAATCTAATTATTTTCATTGAATAAATATACCTTATTTTATGCAGTTCATTGTATTCCTGAAAATTAGTAGACTTTATTGAATTATTGAAAATACCTCATTAAAACATCTTATTTTAAAATTGCTGCCACTAATCCTTAATTAACAGATTTTTTAATAAATAGAACGTTGAAATCTCTAGCTTTTTAATTTTGTAAATTTAGATTTTCATGTGATGAGATTTTCTTAAATTAAAATATATATACCTTGAATCAGTAATAGATTTCAAAAGTCACACCTAAAACCATGGGGGAAATATGGTTGAGATGTTGCTACCTTGCTTGCCTTCTTGTCACTTGTTGAACTTTGAGTGTTGTTTTCAGATAATTTTCTTGGCTGGCTTAGATATAATTTTTCATAGGTGTCATTTTTTTATTTTGCGAAGATAGTTTGAATATTAGATTTGGGGTTTTTTGCACGTGATCAAGTCATTACCCTAATTTTGACAAACCATGGTTTTTAGCTTATGACTGATACATCAGACTGGAACTTAAAACCCAGCAAATTTAGACTTAACATTTATAACATGTCTTCAAATTTGTAGCTTACAGAGTCCATGTGCAAGTGTCAGAATTAGTCTTCTTAATGCTTGGCATTAGTGATGTAATAAGCCATCAGCTTTTCCTTTTTGTTTTTTCCATTCCTGTCACTCATCAAATTTTGATTGTCCTTTTTTACTTCGTTTACACTAGATAGCTTCACTTAACCTTGAAACTGGAATTGAAAGTTGCCATTTTAATCTCATGACAGTCCTAGTCCTAGTCCTAGGATGATGAGTCCTAGTCCATGAATGATGCTGGTATGTTTTTTTTTTCTTTTTTTGTTAGAGATTTACCAGCCAATAAGCCTCAGTTGGATGCATCTGAGTAACGTTTTTAGTATTGTCAGTTTATAAAGTTATAGCTGTAAGAAATGTTTTTTTTGTGTGTGTGTCTGTGTGTTTTGAATTATTCCTGGAGAAGCAAGTCAATTGATCTCCAGTGCCAAGGAGAATGTCTGCATTGTCATTTACTGCTGAGACATGGTTTGCTGTTTAGGATGCTTTAGAGATTTTGCAGATTTTTTTCTTATGGAAGCATTTTGATATCTTAAAATGGGAGAATTTAACATTTTTCAATACTAAAATAATTTTTAAAACCTTTTCTTCCCTTTGAACTTAAAAGATCATATCCTTTTCTAAAAATTCTGTAATTTCGTAAGTTTAATTTGATTCATCTTCTGCTTTAGGAAAGACAACAACATGTGGAAGCTGTGGAGTTGGAGGCTAAAGAAGTTCTCCAAAAGTTATTTCCCACAGTGTCTGTCCCTTCTAATTTGGTAAGACTAATTTATTATGTTTTAAAAGCAACATTTGCACCATGTGCTTGGTTTCAATAGTGTGCTAATCCTAATCTTTCTCGTTATTAACCTAGGGTGCTTTTGAGAAGTTAAGACCGATAACGTGGTTCAAGACTCATTTCTATTTATTTATCTGATACTTTGGTTATATTCTATAAAAGTTACATATGAGACATACTGTTTAGAATTTTAATCTTCATATTTGGGTAAGAGATGTTTCTAAAGTTTAATAAAACCAGTACTATAATGTTCTTAATAGCTTTTTCAAAATAGAACTGAATTTTGAGAAGTTACTTCTTAGTTTTGCCAACATTTTTTTTTATGTATTTGATGCTATGAACCAGCCTTTTTACATTTAAAAACTCAAAATGTTGACCATATATTAATTTCTTTTTTGTTTTTATTTCAAGTTAGTATGAGGGTACAAATGATTAGATGACAATGTTTGCTTTTGTTAGATACAGTCCCTGTGGTAGTTGTGTGCCACACCCAAGAGGTGTGCCCATTTGCTCATTTCTTAAAGCCAGAGTCTTGCAGTTAATGTTGACTGTCTTGCTTTACTTGAGGACATACATGGTTTAAGTGGAAGAGAGAATTTACTTTGGATCAGGGAATTAATGCATTAAGTATTTAAGGGCAGAGAAAGTTGATAAGAGTGCATGTGAATGTCCTAAAATAAAGCGTAGGTCTTTTTTTATTTTAATGGAAAACTTAAAAAGCAGAGAGATTAGCATAATGAAGCCCGGTGTACCTACTATCTTAACTTCATCAGATATCAGGACGTGGTTGGCATCAGTATAGAAACAAGCTTGTTTTACTTCCTATCCTCCGTTACCTATATTATTTTGAAGGAACTCTGATGTTTGAGCATTTCATCTGTAACTATTTTGGTACTTACTTCTAAAGGATGAGCATCTCTTTAAGAAATACTATTATTACATTAAACACTATATATTACATCTTTAATTTTGTACATCTGGTCTGCCTGCATTTTTCCAGTTGTAATATAACTTATCTTATATTTTAATTAAATAATAACTTACTGTAGTTGCTTTTAATCAGGACCCAAATAAAGTCAACATGGTGACTGGTTCGCTTAAGATGTCCCTTAGGTATTTTTATTTCACTTACTATGTAATAAATCTGGTGGTCTCCTATGCAGTTTTCCACAGTTTGGATTTAGTTGACTGCATCTCTGTGGTGTCAGCATGCTCCTATATCCTTTGAGTATCCCATAAATTCCTAGTCAGTAGAGTCTGGACCAGATTCAGGTTCAGTACTTTGAGGGTAGGGTAAAGTGAGCAAGCCCACTTCATGAGGAGGCACTATGCATTTTCATCAGGGGATCTGTAATGTCTGCTTGTCTTCCTTTGGCCCCTTGGAGCTTATTTAGGCTGGTTACCAAGTCCTTCCGATAAAGTGTGGCTAACCTGTGAGAACGTCTATGTTTTGGGTATGACAGAATGGTTCTCATTGATCAGACACAATTCCTGCTGCTTGCTTGGCATCAGCTGTCTCCCCGATGAACTCCAGCTCCTCTGGGTTTGAGTGCTGGGGGTGGTGTGAGTAAACTTAATGGCTGGTTCGGTGTGTAGTGGTGAGCTGCTTGCTCTCCTAGATTATATATATCTACATATAGCCTACATTTAAGGAAGGAGAGAAAATTATTTTGTTTTCCATTGTAGTTCTTGAGAATACATTCAAGTTTGGTCAGTTTAGCAGATCTTTATCACTTTGAGTTAAACTGACGAAATATCTTACAAGCAAACTGCTTAAGTTGAACCTGAGAGAAGGGGTTGTGTTAAAATATTTCATGTTTTTTCCATTGTGGCCATAACCTATTTTTGTTTCTACTCTATATTTTATTAATGATAATAAGATTTGGGGATGTTTTTATTTAGTAGTATTTTTTGAGCCATGAGTTAATGACTAATAATTTCTCTTCTTCAAAGATTGTGTAGGATTACCAGCAGTAAAATTTTTTTAATGTAACAGATTTATTCTTTAAAAAAATTTAGTTTTATTTTTCAAATTGACAATTGTATGTATAAGACATAAGGCAGCAAATTGCCCCAACCTGTTTTGCACCAGGGACTGATTTCGTGAAAGACAATCCTTCCACAGTTGGAGGAGGGGTGGATTTGATATGAGCCTGCAAGCAGCTGATTTATTTTGGTCTCTGTGCAGTCAGATTCTCTGCTACTAATCATCTGTATTTGTAGTTGCTACCCAGCGCTGGCATCAGCACCTCAGCTCCCCCTCGTATCATCAGGGTGATTTTTTTTTATTCAGAGTTTAAAGTTTAGCACTAGCACACAGCCTAAATACCTCACATGCACAGTTTACATACGGTAGGATTCCTACTTCGAGGAGAATCTAATGCCTCTGATCTCACAGGAGGCGGAGCTCAGAAGGTGATGAAAATAACAGGAAGTGGCTGTAAGTACAGAAGAGGCTTCAGTCGCTTCCTCATTCAACTCACTGGCCTCTTAACCTCCGGCTGTTCCGGCTGTTTTCCTAACAGTCCACAGACCAGTACTGGCTCTCAGCGCATGATTGGGGATACAAACATTAGGTGCATTGTGATATTTCAATACATGTACTGTGTAGTGATCAGATAAGAGTAATTAGCATATCCAATAAACTCATTCTTAGGGGTAACACTACTTGCCCTCAGTCACCAAATCTTTTTAACACTATAAATACAATAGAACCTCCATAGTTGACTACCTCCTTAAGTCGACCTAATCTTTAATTTTCGTAGACTGGACTTGCACCAGATGTATATATCAGTATATTAGGCCTCGTTCTTGGTCACCTCCACATATTAACTAGTTTGTTACAGTCCTTTGGGTGGTCAGCATATAGAACTTCTGCTGTATGTGTAAAGAATGTTATATATTCTTTAACTCATGGCTTATTATCCATAAGATATAGATAATATTTGCCCTTTATTCATATAACTGTTGAAAGTTGACTATTTCTGCGTGTCTCTATTTAAGAAATTTACATTAAACTTTCTATAGCATTTTAGATTTTTTTTAATTAAATCATAGCTGTGTACATTAGTGCAATCATGGGGGTACAATGTGGTGCTTTCATATACAATCTGAAATAGTTTCCTCGAACTGGTTAACATAGCCTTCATGGCATTTTCTTAGTTATTGGGTAAGACATTTATATTCTACATTTAGTAAATTTCACCTGTACCTTTCTAAGATGCACCATAGGTGTGATCCCACAGATTACCCTCCCTACACCCATCCACCTCCTTCCCCTCCCTTCCCTTGCCCCTTTCCCCATATTCTTGTACTATAATTGGGTTATAGCCTTCATATGAAAGCTATAGATTAGTTTCATAGTAGGGCTGAGTACATCGGATACTTTTTCCTCCATTCTTGAGATACTTTGCTAAGAAGAATATGTTCCAGCTCCATCCATGTAAACATGAAAGAGATAACGTCTCCATCTTTCTTGAAGGCTGCGTAATATTCCATGATGTACGTATAACCACAATTTATTAGTCCATTTGTGGGTCGATGGGCACTTTGGCTTCTTCCATGACTTAGCGATTATGAATTGTGCTACAGTAAACATTCTGATACAAATATCTTTGTTTTAATGTGATTTTTGGTCTTCTGGTTATATACCTAGTAGAGGAATTATAGGATCAAATGGCAGATCTGTTTTTAGATCTCTAAGTATTCCAAATATCTTTCCAAAAAGAATATATTAGTTTGTATTCCCACCAGCAATGTAAAAGTGTTCCCTTTTCTCCACGTCTACGCCAGCATCTCTTTTTGTGATGTGGGCTGATCTTGCTGGGGTTAGATGATATCTCAGAGTAGTTTTGATTTGCATTTCTCTGATGATTAAGGATGATGAGCATTTTTTCGTGTGTCTGTAGGCCATGCACCTGTCTTCTTTAGAGAAGTTTCTCTTTAGGTCCCTTGCCCACCCTGAGATGGGATCACTTGTTCTTTTCTTGCTAATATGTTTGAGCTACCTGTGGATTCTGGTTATTAAACCTTTGTTGGAGGCATAACCTGCAAATATCTTCTCCCATTCTGAGGACTGCCTGCTAGTGCTTTACTAACTGTGTTCTTGGCTGTGCAGAAGCTTTTTAGTTTGATCAGATCCCAGTAGTATATTTTTGATGCTGCTTCAATTGCCCCGGGAGTCCTCCTCATAAAATATTCACCCAGGCTGATTTCTTCAAGAGTTTTCCCTGCACTTTCTTCTAGTATTTTTATAGTTTCATGTCTTAAGTTTAAATCTTTAACCCAGTGAGAGTCTATCTTAGTTAATGGTGAAAGGTGTGGGTCTAGTTTCAGTCTTCTACAGGTAGCC
>CAUYRH010156593.1:0-33359 GCA_963574655.1 Perodicticus potto | reverse complement strand
CCTCACTCCTCACCCCTCCTCTCTGTGCCCCTCACTCCCTCCTCTCCCTCCTCTCCCTCCTCTCTGTACCCCTCACTCCTCACCCCTCCTCTCTGTGCCCCTCACTCCCTCCTCTCTGTACCCCTTCCTTCCTCCTCTCCCGCCCTTGTCCACCTTACCTTGCCTTACTCTTCCTTTTTCCTTCCCTTTCTTTCTCTTCTTTCCTTTTTTATTTTTACATTTAACACCTGTTTGTCCTTTTATCTTTCTATATATTCTTTGGCACTACCCATAAGGTAAGTAATTATAAAACTGCAGTATCATGACCACCTTGATCAGGGAAGAGCTGCATATGGCCCACCATATGTAAGACAAGTAATAGCAGGAAAGAACAAACAATAACAGCTGTGTGGAGAGGGATTATAACTTACACCCTTATTTTCTCGTGCCTTAATGTATTCGGAAATAACTTACTATCAGACATATCTATAAGAATATTATATATTCTAAACTATACATTCTGAAACATATTTAAAATCTTTCTAACAAAACTATAAACATTGATATTACTCAAGTGCAAAAGCAAAGACAAACCCCACATTTCTACCACTTATCATGAACACACAAATGCACACACAGACCCTAGAATATTGAAATAAACTAAGTATATTTTAAAGATAACTTAAGTTAAGAATTAAAATAAAACCATTTAACCTAGCAAACTAAGCTTTTTTCTACATTGGCATTTCTTTTATCTAAATGTATAAAATTATATTTAAGTATTATAGGTCATATTAGTGCTCAACACTAATTTTGTGACATTAAATATGTACCTCTGAATACTTGAAAAAAATTTATGCTTTCTTTAACTTCTCCCTTAAGTGTTTTGGTAATTCGCCCCTTTCACGTAGTACTGTTTAGCAAATACAACAAGAAAATACCATCTATCTAGCTATATATCTGGGGTTTTTTTTACTTTATTTCCATAGATTAATGATAAGCTCTTGATCAGTTATTCTCACCTGCAGACATTTCTCCCCCTAGAGGACATTTGGCAGTATCTGGATACTTTCTATTAGAATTGAAACTGTGGGGTGCTATTGACAGTGAGTGGAGGTCAAGGAGGTTATCAAGCATCCCATACTGCATGAGACAGTTCTGCACAACAAAGAATTATCTGTCGCAAATGTCAATAGTGCATTTGTTGAAAAACCAGGAGCTAGACAGTCATGTCATTTAAAAAAAAAAAAAAGAAGACAATGTGACTATTGTCGTCCATAGCTATCTAGTTACATTACAACAAATGAAGCAGATTAACAACCAGAGAGGTAAATAAGCAGAAGCACAAAAACACATTTCCAGGCAGAATTATTGCAAAAGGCACTTAGAAGTAAATAGGTACAGCGAAATAGGAAAACGGGGCAAGCAAAAATGTGCTGAATGTTGCAGCTAAGATACCATTTCTTTGTTCTATTCATTAATAGGATTCAACTTAAGCAAAAAAGCAATATAAATGAATGCTAATTTCGAGTAGCTAGCATATTTGCAGAGGCTGCGTGAAAAAGACTAAGAAGAGCAAGGAAAGTAAATGGAACATCTTTAATTCTGATTTTAGTTGCTATATGATACTTGGTAAATAAAAACAAATGTGCCTTTATTAAGTATCAGCCATTGGCACCGAGAAACAAAAGACACAGCTTATATCCACAAAGAGGTAACTGGATAGAGAGGAGGAAATTACAATTACTCTAAAATATGATGAAAATTATGCCCTCAGGCCCAGAAAGGGAAAATACTTGAGGAAGAACAGAAAGCCAATTCTATCAGAGGATAGAATGTATGAGTGGAAAAGAATGGAAACTGTGGGAGCTAATCGCAGTTGGCACGGCTAGAACACCTATCAACAGTGGATAATAAGGTCAAACGTCAGATGATCATGACATTGGAGCGACAAAGATGTCTGAAGTACAAAAATGGCATAAATAATTACACTTCTGACTCTCACTTGGAAAAGACAGGGTAATGGTAGAAGGAAAACAATATATGCTCTTTTGCTTCTGTTAAGGAAAATCACTCTCAAGATGGAATATGTGGCATTAATGTAAGTATAAAAAGTCATAAGGCTGTGAGAGAATCCAATATTACAAATTAATTTTAAAGAAATATATACAAAAATGTAAATCATGGCATTATTTGTAATGATAAAAAATGGTTTAAAAGTTGAACCCAAGTGTCCAAAAATAGTTTCATCTACTTAAAGCCATGCCACATTAGCAAATGTTTATTGTATTCATAGTACCAGATGAATAAACATATTATAGATTGTAATATAATGCCATTGGGGGGTAAAATGTAAAATATGTTGAAAATATATTGTATGCATAGAAATATATTGAATTGTCTTAGTTTTAAAGGCTGAATAATATTCCATTACATACATATATAAATATATATACACCTACATTTTTTATACATTTGTTAATGGATAATTTGCTTCCATATCTTAAGCTAATGTAAATAATGCAAGATGATGGCATGTAATTAGCTTGGTTAAATCATTCCACAATGTAAACATACATCAAAGTATAACATTGTACCTCATAAATTGCGAACATTATTTGTTAACTAAAAAGAAGATTAAAATAAACAAAGAAAGAACACAACAAAACAAATAAATTGAAAATACATTAACCAAAATCTTACAAATTGTTAAATTTTGGAGGTGGAATTTTGATTAAGCTTTGCGTTTAATTTTTTTCTCATTGTGCTTATTTCTATGATCTTCAACATTTCTGCACAGATCAAGCCTCTAAATTTTGTTTTTAATTTCTGGGCAACACATTTTTCCATATATTTTGACCAACAGATGAGCATCCAGATGAAATAAATCAAAACAGTGAGAAAACTAGACGTGTTTTCAAATAGAAACATTTTAGTCTTGAAAAGAGAATAGAAATGAAGAAAATGATAGCTGTCCTCCAAGTTTTACAGCACGTTTATATGCAAAGGAATTTAGAAAACCGTATGCTGTTCCTGAGGACAAGAGAAAACCTCAGTGGAAGAGCTTACAAAAGAGAGTTTTGGCTTATTATAAAAATAATATTCTAACATCCTCATAGTAGGAAGCAAGAGCCTCCCCACCCCAGAGGTTTTAGCAGTGGCTGCTGATTATGCAGCGCTGTTACTGAACAGACTCCAGCTTTCGATGGGAGTAGAATCTAGGATCCCTTCCCACTTCCAGAAGCTACTGTAGGTACAGGGCTGGCAGTAGAAATGATTGTAAATGAAATGAAAAGACAACTTAATATGTTTTTAGTTAGTTCCCATAATTATTTGCATTTGTTTTTATAATGTTCAACGCTTCAAATTATCCTTTAACTGCATGATTCAAATTGTCATTTGGGGAGTTAGCAGGGCTGCCTTGATGGGTGATTCAAACCCCATCACACTTTGGTGTCTACTTATAATTCATATGGATATATGTGCCTTTCCTTGAAGAGTTAATATGTGTTAAATATAGGTTAATATATGGCGTATTTTAATCTGCAAGCAACCTAACCTAAAACTTAAAAAAGAAATAATTTCTAAACTTTATGAGACAAAAAACATGTGTGTCTGTTTGTGTCTGTGTTGCAATATAGAAATTATATGTAATTAGGTTCTATACCAAATCTATGCATATGTATGTACCTAGGGAACAGAGCTGGCCCTCAGGAATGAGATTAGCAACCTTGTAGGTGATAGCTTGCTGTCTTTGTTTTCTGCCATGTGAAGAGACGAGGAGAAGATGGCCTTCCGCAAACTAGCAAGCAGGTCCTCGCCAGACAATGACTCTCCTGACACCTTGACTTTGGACTTCTGAGCTTTCACAACTGGAAGAAATAAATTTCTGTCTAAGGTGCTCTTTCATAGCATCCCAAATCAATAGAGAGACATACATACATGTAGGTGAATGAACTTGGATTTGTTTCATGCACCAGAGTGGAGGGATACTGTTGATTCCAAACCAAGTGAGCTCTTGAGAAATATTGTCCTCATTTGTCATCTTTTCCTTTTTTATGTGGATGTTGAGCTTCTGAGGGAAGTATCTATATGTATATTAGTTTTTACCTGACAGCTTGGTGGCTAGCACCCAGGAAGCACTCGATAAATCATTGATGAATAAATCAAAAGTTGCTTAAAATTAACTGACTCTCTTGGAGTTCACAAGAAAATAAATCTAACACGAGCTAACACCCGCTATTGTAGGTATTTTATACTATAGTTGTCAAATCTGACTACATCTTTGGTGAAAGTTTGGTAAGATATTGAGGAAATAGCCACATTCACATTCTGTAGCAGAAGTCCCAAAGTAGAGATTAATATTGCTACAGCTATTAAACTGATACACCTATTAAAATATGTTAGTGATCACGGTAATTTTGTAATTTGAAAGCCACTTTTTTTTGACAGACATTTGCTCACAGAAAAGGGACTAGATAAACTTTATGAATCAAGGATTCTAACATTTATTCCACTGTTATAAGAAATACAAATCCTTAATTGGGGCAGATTCTGCTTCTCACAACTGACAATTATCCTTAGCCTATGCACATACTTAAATAAGGAATAAAATTGCTTTTGTGTATGTTTATGGCAGATACTGAACCATTCTAAATTATAAATGTCTCAGTCTAGTCTAGTAATAACATACAATTAAAATACATGGGTTCATCTTATGTTATTAGATCATACTGAGATTTTGCTAACCCATAAATTACAAAGATTAGAGAAAACAAATTTGCAAGGGCAAAGTTGAAGGCAAAGTCTATCATTTACATCTCTCCCTCGATTGTGGGTATGATTTGTTGGCAAAATCTGTGAACTCAAACATACGCTTTTCCTGCTCCATCTCCCAGTGAAATATTGAAGAAAGAAACAGCTTCTAAATTGAGGAGAGAATCCATTCAATGTTCCAGCTTTTCCCGTTGCTACTAAATCTATAGGTTCTATAACAGATCCTCTCCTGGCAACTTCCTTAGACCTTCCTTTTGTAGGACTTGAATTCTATGAGTTTTGAATGATCCTTCCTGCTTTTCCTGATAATACCTGCCCTATATTCCAGCACACACGACAGCTGCTACATTTCTCCTCTTCATGAACATCTTTTGGAGTTGTCCCAAGTTATTTGTGTGCTCTACAGTGCCAACTTGGTCTTGTCTCTTTGTCAGTTCTATCTCAGAGTATCCCTACCAGGCCACAACACAAAACTACTAACTATCTGACTACTCAACAGCCAGACACCTCCAAACTAAGTTTGATCACTCTCATCTGAGAGTGAGGAACTCATTCACTGCTGTGTTTCCAGTGCCCCAAATGGAATCTGTCTTCTTGTTGGCTAGAACTAAATATCTGTCAAGGAAGAAGATAAACGGAGATGACAGTTTTAGTACAATAAATACAGAGAATCTATCATCATGGGGTAAAAAAAAATAAATGTACATAAATCAGTAGCATTCCTAGACACCAATAAGAGTCAAGGTAAAAGTCAAAGACTCAATAACATTACCAATAGCTACCAAAAAACCTAGAAAAACACAACTTAGGAATATAATTTAACTAAGAAAGTGAATATCTCTGTTCAGGTAAGTTTGAACTCAATTTTCTCCAGCCTGGTAATGTTGTGCATGCCTATTGTAGAGGCAAGATTGATGATGAACTAAAAATGAAGACTGCCTTCCTGGAAGAAGAATGTAATGCAAAAAAATGACTGCAACTGAAAAAGAATAAAGTGTATAGTCAACAAAATCAATGCCTAATAAATTTAATTTTATCAGAAAATTTATTTCCAAATATAAGCATGTCTTCTGATGTCAAGTACATAAATTATTTTCACGCCCCAAAGAAGCAAATGCATGGCTCTCAACACACTTAGTACTTGTCCCCAAAATTATCGTTACTAATCTAGAGTCTGTAAGGCACCAACTGTAAATAATTCCTTCACTATACGATATTTTTTAATAATACACAGTTAAGTAAAATCTAATACTTGAATGTTACAATTCTATTTCTTTTCAAACAAGCTCTGAAAAACTTTCCATTAATTTTCAGAAAAATTTTACTCTCTATATAGAACCTATTATCCATATGCTAAAGCATACATGTATTTATAAATTCTCTATAGATATAATTATAAGTTGTATTAAGTTTATAACATTTTAGTATTTCATATTACTCATCCATCCATAGTATTGGGTTTATCTTTAAAGTTTCATTTCAGAAAAGATAGTTCTTTTAAAACAAAATATATAAATACTGAGAATTTACAAAGGCCAAATACCTTAATATAATATAGCTGTGAAATATTCCTTTTTGTGGTCTCATTTTTGTTTTTTTGTTTTTTTAAACTGAAACACCACTCATATATTGGGATAAATTATGACAACATTGTCATTGGTAATCAATTATTTTATAACAAGTTTAAAGGAAATGTGATCATATAACTTATCAAACAGAGTTAACTGCATTATTGACATTTTGTTCAATTTGTCATTTACTCAAGGGATGTTGGTTGAATGACATGTGCCTTTTCTGACCTAACCACTGAGAAAAGAAAGATGAATCAGATATAGCCCTGCTCAGAATGAGCTTCTCTTGTAGTAGAGAAGCCAGATGTATAACTCATTATTTCCACTAATAACTTTATGTAAAAAACAAAGTAGCAGTAACTCAGAGATTCGCAGAGCGTATGAAGTTTTAATTGACTTTTAAAGAAAAAGTAGGCGTTTGCAAGTTGTAAGAGGGGAACAGCATTCCTGTGAGGAGAAACAGTGAACGTGAAGTTAAAGAGGAATGAAATACAACCGCATACCTAGAAACTGGAAGATGTTTAGTTTTTCTGACTTGCAAGTTTCATGGAAGGCAAATAGAAGTAAAGGGTGTCAGAGATGTACATAAATACTAGACCATAAAGACTTAGTCTCACATTCCAAACTAAGGAATTTCCAACCTTCTTTTCAGAATTGCACTAGGAATTTTCAAGCAAAACCATCTCTTAGTAAACTCACCTGTTATAGGATTATGCTACTATGTTATATGCAACAAATTAGAGGGAAGTGGAATTAGATCTATTTGAGGCTATTGAAATAGCCCTCATGAGAATCAAACCGATTGGAATAGAAGGAAAAAGATGAAGAAAATGTATTTTTAATATTAAAATGAATAGATTTGAAGAAACCATTGTCTGTATCAGGTAAGGAAAGTGAAGCTACAAAAACATCTGCGTATGTTCTTACCAGGAGCCATGGAGAATCATGACTCAAGTAAGGCAGAGACTAGGAACAAATTTGTGAAGTAAACATAATGACTTCAGTTTTCGATACAGTTTGAAGTACACTTGTGACATCCACTGGCAATTTGGTGTATGTAAGTACTGACCATAGCACAGAGGTCTAGGTTGGACACATCAACATAGAAATTAATAGTAGATACGTAGATTTTGAACAAAGTAATAGGAATAGAAAACTGGTGAGATTAAAAGTAACTAAGTCTAAAAACTGAGAAAATATTCACAAGCCCCTAATGGAACATGCCACTACAATTTAGAATTTGAAAATTTTATCGGACTTTCACATGGTTCAGTTATAAACAACACTGAAAACGTTTAATTTATAAAACTGAGGTCCGATGTATGTAAAGGGAAATGCACAGCTCTTCAGGATACGATCAGGTGAGTTTCTGTTCATTCTATGTATCATGTATCTACCTATCCCTTTGTATTTGTATAATAAGCACCTCAATCAAGATACAGAACAGACCAAGCCCCAGAGAGCTCGCTCACGTCTCTTTCTGCTCAGGCTCCACCTCTTCCCCCATCCCATAGGAAGCTACATGTCTAGGCTTTCTCACAATAGATTTTTTTTTCCTTTTTCTTAAACTTTTCACAAAACAAATCCTATGTATTTTTTTGTCTAGTCCTTTTCATGCAACATTTTTGAACTTGATGGTTTTATATATATCAACAAATTATTCTTTTCTGCATTTATATTCATGAGGGATATTGCTCTGCAATTTTATTTTCTTGTAATGTCTTTGTCGGGTTTTTGATATTAGGGTTATACTGGATTTATAAAATGAACCAGAAAGTATTCACATTTTTTCTTTCATAGTCTAAAATAATTAGTGTTGAATTGGTATTAATTCCTCCTTCAAAGGTATTTGATAGAATGGAGAAGCATGAATCCCATGTACTCAAGTTTGATATGAGGACAATTAATGACAATTATTGACACGGTGGGGGTGAGGGAAGGGGAGAGCAGAGAGAGAAAGAATGAGGGAGGGGTCGGGAAAGGAAGAGCAGAGAGAGGGAAGGAGCGAGGGGCGTGGGGTCTTGGTGTGTGCCACACCTTTTGGGGGCAAAACATGATTGTAAGAGGGACTTTACCCAACAAATGCAACCAGTGCAACATGGTTTCTTGTACCCTCAATGAATCCCCAACAATTAAAAAAAAAAAGAATACATAAAATAAAAATAATGATAATTTCAGAACCATATTATAGACTGTAGTTGAATCACCTGGTTTGCATCTTCTGGCAGCCTCAATTTTCCAGGCCTACAGGTGACTTGGTAAAACATCACCATCCAATTAAGCTACTTGATTATTGCACACAAGTCCCAACCTTGTTTGAAAGCCAACTGGGAAACAATGTTGAAGATAAGCCAGTTTAACATATAAAGTCTGAGAATGGCTGGAGAAGGCTTACATTATCTCAGGCCAAGCAGTAAGAACAAGAAAATGCAGCCCCTCTCTGGCCTCTTGAGAAAGCTTTTATTGATTTCTAACAAAGGTGCATATGCAAAATACAAAAATGCTAAAAGATAAGATTGAAGGAATCCCAAGTCCCAGGGAAGACTGGATAGAGAAAGAGCCTGGGTGAAAGGTAGGAGGTTGCTAACAGACAGCCAAGGCATATTTAGAAATGGGGAGGGAGTTCTATCCCCCTACACAGGAAGTAAGCCAGCTTTCCTATGCATCAGAAGTTCAAAGAACTTAGCCCCTCCCACCTGTTGACTCTGGAAGCACAGGCCTAACCAGGCCTGTCTGGGCACCTTAGGGCTATTTTCATCTTCCATGGTCTTGATGAGCCCCCAAGGATCATCAGTCTGAGTGCTAACCTCCTGGACACCCAAGTACTGAGGTGTCCCCCTCAAGTCAACCAATCTACCTCCCGCACATGTCATCTCTCCAATTCAATCATTTCCAAGGTGTGCCCTTTCCTAACCATTTAAGTACAAATGTAGTACAGTGTTAAAAATCTCTAAAATGAGATGTGAACTCCCACTTCTAGTTTTCAGTTCATTTCTAAACCTTTTCCAACTCCAAGCTACATGCTATTTCTAGGCACTCTCTGAACTTTATCACCTTGTTTTCCACATTCAGTTCTTTTCCCTGAAATGTCTTCTTTCTTATCTTCATTTGTTCTAATTCCCCACTAATTAAAATCCTTGAGAACAAGTAATGTTTACATACTTCTATAGATAAATTGTTCCAGCTAGCAAAATACTTCCATCTGCTCACTCCTTCTCCAAATGGAGAGTCAACTGAGTGCCAAGTATGTAATAGGCAGTAGGAAAGACAAGGCAGGTACAAAAGTGAAGTGCTAACAAAAATTTGCTGAATTTAATTAAATCTTCAGCTCCAAAGGTCATGTGCTTTAGTTATAATGCACTTAAAATGAGATTATTGGGATTTTGATCATTTTTGGGCACATGTATTTGTTGTAAAAGTATAATTGTACAATATTTAAAATTCCAGAAAGGCTCTATGATGCAGTAATTTCTCTCCAGCAACAGTCACTAGCTATGTTGAAAAGAAGAGAATATTTTAAAAGTGATATATAAGGTAATAATAAATGGTCTATATCTTATTACACTGGCTCTCACATGAAATGAGGCAATTATTCATTATTCAAAATACACCAAAAAAAAAAAGAGGGGGAATATAAAATTCCTAGTATAAGCAATGTTGTCTATAAAGACTGCAGTCAAGTAACAGGTAAAACAATCTTTTTAGCTACATGTAAAAGCTTTTTATACATATTTCATAAGAATTCTAGTATTTAAAATAATCTTGATTTTGCCATCATGTTTAATCAATATTTCTTTGCAATGTAATATTTTTCATCTATTTAAATTTTTCCATGTCTAACTTAGAACTCCTTTATCATTAATAAAACATAAACTGCCTAATGTACTTTGCTCTCTAAGCTTGTCCCATTGGAAGCCATCTATCATCTGTTTAACACAGGCCTCATGACTGTTTATATGTAACAACAGGTAAGCAAAAAAATTCATGTGAAAAATACAATGAATATATTATAAAGTTTCAGGAAGAATAGGGACCAAAGACCCCATTCTTGGCAAGGGAAAATACCCCCAGAAAAAAAAGAAAATTAAAGAGTAAGCTGAGTGAGTCAGAACAAAGAGAAGTCAGCTTGTTCACCTTTAAGCTAGCCATTGCTAGCAATCTTCCTGCCTTTTCTGAAATTCTAGCCTGTTGGGGATACAGCTCACCAACACCCCTGCTGGGTCTATGAGCACTCTGAGGAAAAATGGTCATACAAGACTATGGAAAAGTTCTAGAAAGATTCATTAAGTGGGTTATTTCCTGCCTATTAAACAGACAAAGCGATACCCATTCTGGAGGTTTGCATTTGCCTGGGGCAGAGATCATGAAGGGAGTGGCTCAAGCCCTGTGATATGGGCAGAAGAGCTTATATCCCTTATCACAGAGAAGATCCTCTGTGATGGTGATGAGAGGAAAATTCCTCCCTCCCATGATTTCTCAAAGGAGATTAATGCCAGTGGCATTTTACTCCACAGGGAACTAGTGGAGTTTAACACCTCCCTAGAAATCTGTGTGTGTGATCTCAAGCCGGAAGCTCTCCCAATAAAAGCCTCAGATTTCAGATTTCTCAAGGCTACTTAGACCCTTAAATAATAATAAAAGGAGCTGAAATGCTCACTCGGAGAAACTGCCGGCATCTTTGTTCCTTCCCTCATGTTACCCTCTGGGCAGATAGATTTCAATAAAAGCAGAGTACGGCAACCACTCTGGGCCATTGCCAGAATCCCACAAATAGACAATGGACCCCTAAGTTCTCACCTTTCTATTCTGTGTCTCATGTCTCTTTGCTGTTGTTTCTAACTTTATATTTCTTTAGTCGGTTACCACCAGTTCCACAGGTGCTAGCCAACCCTGTGCCAGGGTGGGACTCTGACATAAAGTGACTAAAACATCTAGAAAAATGGGAAGACTAATACATATTGTGCTTTCTTTAGATTAACAATTAAACCCATTGCTTTAAACTTAGATATTTTTAAAACAAAAATCAAGATTATTTTAAATACTATTCTTAAAACCAAAACATATTGTATGAATTATTGGAACTATAATAAATATGTTTTCAAAAAATAATTTTTTGCAATGTTTCCTGACATTGGACAGTCTTTAAGTATAGATTTAAGATTCAACCAAATAGAGTGATCCATAAATAAAAGTGATTATTTTTCATGCTTTAGTGAGGTTATTAAATGATGAATAAGAATTATTTATGCTCTGAAGATTACCCTTACATTCTTGAGTCAGATAGATTTTTTTCTCCTCAATTCACTTATGTTAGTCCAACAGAATGCTGTCATCCTAAGCAGCAATAAAATGAGTGACTGGCTATGAACTCTCCACTCCTTTAAAACATCACTTATTTTGATATGACATGCAAATATCTAAGACATTGTAGCCTATGTCTTTCTTCCCTTCTGGCATAAAGGAAGCAATAATTTTGAACAATATCTGATAAGACAAAGGCTTTTTGTTTTTTAAAACATTCAAATGTTTAGTATGCGCATTTTGAAAACATTATGTGGTAAATAAATGGACAAATTAATTCTTCATTACTGGAAAAATTTGTTTTATTTTTAAATTATATAAAACCCTATTATACCAACTGCTATATTCTATACATTATTATTATTTAAAAAAATGTATTTTCCACTATTATACAGCAAGTAAATGGAAAAATCAAAAAGTCTTATTTTCTTTTCAGGAAAACTACATGTTTTCACTAAGGAAACAATAATGAGTTACTAATATAGAGTTACACTTAACTTAAAAGTTTTGATGTGAACTTATTTATATGGAATAAATGGATGATTAAATAAGATTCCAGTTGTGTAGTTGACTTTAGTGCCTGGAATCAATAGCCAGAAGCTAGAAGTAACAGCTAGAAGTAATACCTATGTAACTAACATCAGATCAACAAGCTAGTAATAAAGAAATTGGTTTAGTATTCAGATTCTTTTGTCCATTACGAATCACACATATCTTCTTTTATTTTGTCACAGAAGCTTTGGCTCTTATCATAAAGTTAGAATCTACTCGGTTGTATTGGCAACTATGGGACATTGAGTCCATTCACACATACAAAATGTAAAACATTTTTCAAATTATTTCTAACATTTTCAGGTGTCTAAGTTCTAAAAATTAATTGCCCAAAAGGAGAAGACAAGGCAGGATAAAATATGCAACATTTTTTTCTCTTATCCCCATGAGAAACAGTACTATAATCAGTAATATATGTAAGTCAACCTGGTAATGGATTAAAGATAGGAACACCTGCAGTTATCAGTCAGGAGCAGGCAATTTCCTTTATACTCTCCCTAAGGACAATCTACTTAAATCTGCTGTATGTCTCTACTAGGTTTTGCAGAACCACCTCTCTTATAGAACCACTTATAGAAATAACTTTGTAGAATAAGACAGGAACAGAACTTTTTGTAAGAAGCTTTTCTATCTATATCAGTAATGAAAACCACCAGGAGAGAAGATAGTAAGTAATGGTGCTTTAATTTCAAAGTCCTGTCTCATAATTTTACTTCCTTTGGGATTTTTTTTTTTTTAAATAGAGGGGCCAAGTTATAATTCTACAAAGCTTATGAATTATTTCTGATAATCAAATTTCCACAAGGATCACAGATAAATCTCTTGCTTACCCTGATCTCTTTGCCCTTAGCGAGTGCTTAATATTGCTTGAAAGAAGGACCCAGTAATCAGGAGAAGAACGAGGTTAGAATCTTGCATTTCAGGAACGGGAAAGTAGGGAAGCTGTAAAGAGAAATGCCCATTCAGGCAATCAGAACGCCCAAGGTCTAGAACCTACTCAAACACCAATCAGGCTGATTTCCATTTGTTTCATCTCCAAAATATCCCATGAATCTTCTGACTCCAAAATTCCCTATTTTCAAGATATCACATGGTGACAGTGTATAATTGGTGATGTATCAGTGTAGTCAGGACATAAGAAGCTAATTAATCTTTAGCATAGAAAGACCATAGCTGAGGAGGCATTACTGCTAAGATGAATTCTATGTAACCTCAATTCATACAATTTAAATGATTATCCAATTAGGAGATGTTTTAATTGTTCTCACTGTTATGTTTCAAATGTTCCATTAACTTTGTATAAATGATTTGTATGGAAAGGGTTTATAACTTCTTTGAGAGGAGCAATTTGCCTCAAGATTTTGCTGAATCTATGCTGAAAGCCATTTATACCGCTTGGAAACCTTCTGAGCAAATTCAAAATCCCAGATGCCTTTGATCCCCAAGTTTCTGTGAAGATTATCAAAAGGGACTAACAAAAGAGAAAATGACCTCAGCCCACAGAGTACACTATCTGCCAAAAGTGCCAAAGGCACTGAAGTGGAGTCAAATTATGGTAGAGGCTCACCTTGTCACTTTAGCCCTTCTTCAAGTAGGAAGGATCTTTCAAGTTGTATTGATTCATTCAACATATTTTATGAACTTACTCTATCAAAGATACTAGGTTAGGTGTGTCTTACATCTCTCATCTTCAAATATATAGCCCTTATCCTCTAAACACCTATGAACTTTCAAACAAGAACAATAAAACTACTGAGCCAGAAGGATATAGTATGAGCATAGTACTCACCACTCAATTTTTAATTCTGTCTTCAAAACACTACTTTTTTCCCCCTTCTTAATTTGCTTCAAATAAGCTATGCTTAAGCTCTTTCTCATCTCCTGCAGAATGGAAATATTTACAGAAATGTATGTAGTCACTACAAAACAATTTAGCTGTCTCATGGAAATCATTATAATGAGATTTTTACCTGCTCTTGATTATTTCATGACTCTACCCCCCACTTTCCAAATTTTTTTTTTCCCAACAGTCTGATGAATTCAACATGAAGTACCTGCTACACAGCTGTGTATTGATTTATGCTTAACTATGTATCTCATTTGGCTCCTCCTGTTGAAATTACTTGCTCTGACCTATAATATCAGAGCAGATCCTCTTTCTCCTCTTTCTACCCATACATTCCTGAAATTCACAGAGCTAGAATTTGTCATTCTTCCAAATTGGCTTGCCCACTTCTAATTATTTTAAAATACTGCGTACTTTGAAACATGACATTTCACTGAATTATGAGCTTTAAAAAACAGATGCTAACTAAGAAAACATCTGATATTAAAATACACATTTTTCAATACTGGATTATGATCTTCTGGGAAACAAATTTATAAGGATCATCTGGTCACAAAATGTGATTTTAGGTTTAGAACATTGGAAGCATTTAGCATATTTTTGGTATGTGCACTATAAAAATTAACATCAAGAGAGTTCTCAGGACTTCAAGATACACCAAATGTCTGAAAATCAATCATGGCTCTATGGTGTATGAAAAGATATATGAAAAATGTCCAAACTTTTCCTGGTAACAGGGATACTGTAGCAAAAATCATATAAAAATAGTATTCACTGTTACACACCATTACTAATCACCAGCTCTTTGACTCTGAGAATTTTACAAATCATTCAAACTATTATATCAGTTTCTGAGTTATCGCTTCTCTGTAGCATTAACAGTTTACAGGTGTTTATTCTTTTTTTATTTCCTTGTTAAATATTCCTTTAAACATCTTACAAAGGATCATCCAATGGACTATAATGCCACTTAATTAACTTTAACATCATTAAAACTAAAAAAGACAAATGGAACTTCTTATATAAATAAATTTTCTAAAGTATTTTCAAGACCCAGGTGTGGGATAAGAGATTGTCTGGGGCAGAAGAGTACAAGGAAAAGCAATCGGATATAAGAAGAATCAAATAGTAGTCCTAGAGGTGTTAGGTCACAGAGGCATATAAACTTTACAAGACCAAGTCAAAATGACACTATTCTTGTCTATTTTCTGTCATTACTTCTTTTAAGTAAAATAACATAGTTATTGTCGATCAAAAGCCAATTCAGGGAAACAATCACTGCAAATCAAAAGTGGATACCACTCTGTAACTTTGTGAAAGAAAGTAAGCTGGTGCAGGTATACTAAAAGTCAAACAAATTTCTACCAATATTTTTTTAAAGCTAATTTAAAAAAAAAAAAGGAAGGAAACATCCAACTGTTGAATGTTTCTTTCTTTTTTTTTTTTTGAGATAGAGCCTCAAGCTGTCACCCTCGATAGAGTGCCGTGGCATCACAGCTCACAGCAACCTCCAATTCCAGGGCTCAAGAGAGTCTCTTGCCTCTGCCTCCCAAGTAGCTGGGACTACAGGCACCCGCCACAACACCCAGCCTTTTTTTTTTTTTGGTTGCAGCTGTCATTGTTGTTTGGAGGGCACAGGCTGGATTTGAACCCACCAGCTCAGGTGTACGTGGCTTGCGCCTTAGCCCGCTGAGCCACAGACACCGAGCCTGTTGAATGTTTCTATTACACACACGTACATACACATTTTGGTTCAACCACAAATGCCAAGTTTATACTTGTAAAGTGGTAAACACTTCTAAATTTTAGCTTTCTTTAACATAAAATATCAAAAATAGCCCCAAATTCCTTTAATTTATTAATAAATTATTTATCTCTGATCAGTATTTTTATGTAGCACATCAAGAAATCTTTAGTGTAGGCTCAGCACCTGTGGCTCAACAGGCTAAGGCACCAGCCATGTAAACCTTAGCTGGCGGGTTTTAATCCAGCCCAGGCCTGCCAAACAACGACGGCTGCAACCAAAAAAAAAAAAAATGGCCGGGCGTTGTGGCAGACACCTGTAGTCCCAGCTACTTGGGAGGTAGAGGCAAGAGACTCACTTGAGCCCAGGAATTAGAGGTTGCTGTGAGCTGTGATACCACAGCACTCTCTCCAGGGTGACAGCTTGAGGCTCTGTCTCCAAAAAAAAAAGAAATCTTTAGTGTATTGAAAAATGATAAAAAGAGAATTTTTATGTTCTGCTTTATTAGAATAATATGTACAATCTTCATTTAGAAACAAATAAAAGTTATTTTTTAAAAAAGCCAAATATTTCATGGGATTATTGCTCTTTTGCTCCATTTTTAATACTATAAAATGTAATTTTATGTTTCAGTTTACATTTAATCAACATTCACTTCCTAAGCCAAATATATGTCACATCTGAAAGTGAATTTGTTGACAAACAATGCCTTTTTAAAAAGTACTTTAGAGTTCATTTAACAGTATGTGACACTTAGTAAGTGGGAAAATCAGAAATTTACCTATGGAGAACATAAAATTGGTACTGAAATATTTAATAATAGATAATAAAAGAAATTTTTCATACATCACACACATTTACACATAATTACTAACATTCTAAAACAGAGCTTGCCAGATGGTATACCATTGTGGGAGTGGTTTCCAACCATTAGTAGACATTGCCCTAGATGGTTACTCTTTCATGAGGTACTTCATGACCTCTGAAAAATTGACTACTGAATTTATAAACTATCCCCGAGAGATAAAAAGTGAAAGGGATTATCTTCAATTTATTGCATCTAAGAAAACTGTCACTAACCAAATGATTCTCCAGACAATAAATGGCCACTTTTGTATACTATTTACCTTTAGATTCTTCTTAGGATCTTGATTTCTATAGTCTGTTTCTAAGATACTGATATTTTATCAAAAATCTTATGCAGAAAATAGGAACTATACTGTAGTTTGATTTCTTGATGGTTTTTTCCTATAATAAAATTAATAGCTTACATAAATAGCATGTAGAAAAGTTTAAATTTCTCAGAGACTTTTAAGAAAAAAATTAATATGCTAAGCCTAGAAGAATTATTGACATCAATAAAACTCAAACTGTTAACAACATTCTTTATTGTTACAGATGAAAGCAATCGTATGCTATCTGTAAAGGATTATTAACAGAAAAATTTAATTATTAGCCCCATTTTTCCAATTTATAAATGATCATTCTGAAGTCCACCCCTTTACAAGTCTTAACAGGTTTTTGTTATTTTCATAGTGCCAGGAAATATTAGCAACTCAATAAATACTTGCCAAATGAAAAAATGAACGGATTTAATGAACAAAATTTTAACTTTCATACTGCTCTTCAGGAGTTATTTGAGAACAGGTAATATTTTCACTACAAAGACCTAAATTTGAGGTAAGAATTTTATGGTCTTGGAAGCCACTCTCCGTGACATTTTATTGCCTCTGAACACAGCCTCTCTTATCATTTGAACTCCAGGGAAGTATTATAATTATTGGGCATGGTGCATCCTACCAATTTCACTGTGGGACATGATGTTATGGGAATCTTTGTAGGCTTCTGAGTCTTGTCAGATCTCTGGGAGAGACTCTATCCCCACCTGCAAGCTATCCCCTACCTCATTTAAAGATAGCCATCATTTATTCAGTTGCAGCTACGACTTAAGGACTGGAGTAGTATTTTATATGCAGATTTAGTTATTATTACCTCATACAATAGAAAATGAAGCTGACCTCTGAATGACTTAGGAACATTACACAAAGTCATAGAATTACTAGTAAAGAGTAAAACAAGCTTTAAACTCAAGTCTGTTTATTCTACTCATGCCATGCTGCATTATATGTACTTTCTAATTAAAAATATAAATGCAAAGGGCGAAAATGATTCCCAATGTATAATATATAGAGAAATGTGTATAAAGTCACAGTAAATATCACAAGATAAAGAAATTAAAATCAATTTTGAATTATATTATCATATAACTGTGTACACAGCATATACACATACATCATGATCATATAAATATTGTGTGAAGGTAAATATTATGTGTTAACTTGGCTAGACTATAGCCTCCAATTATTCAATAAATATTAATTTGGCATTGCTACAAGGAAATTTACCATATATGATTAAAGTCCACTGTTAACTTTAAGTAAGGAGATTACTGTAGATAATCTGGTGAGTTTAATTCTGTTATCTGAAAGGCTTTAAGAGCGGAGCTGAGGTTTCCCTCAGGAGGAATAAATGCTGCTGTGGATTGAAGTTTCTGCCTGAACCTGAGAATTCAGGCAGGCCATCAGGAAGGACAGCCTGTAGTAAGAATTTTGAACTTGCCTACTCAGCCTTCACAATCATATAAACCAATGCCTTGCACTAAATCTCTCAATATGTATCTCTTACTGGTTCTGCTTCTCTTGGTGAAGTCTGACTGTTACATTTTCCCTAAGTATCTATATGTAGCCATGATTATTAATCTGGCTTTTATAATAATTTACTTAAAATACAAGAAATTTATGTCAGAGACTAGTTAGCTGATCACCAAACTCATTTCCTCATCTTCCTGGACACACATAGAGTCTATATTTCCCAGCATCCTTTGTAGATGTGGCCACGATTGACTTTTGGCCAATAGAATGTGAGTAGCAGCGATAACCACACTATTTCCAGGCTATCCCCATAAAACTTAGTATCTATAATCCCCATGATCTTTCCCTTTCAACTGTAATTTTGGAAGCCATTGTTGAGATGGCAGAGCCAATAAATAGAGGGCAATAGGGTTGCTGAATCAATATTTTCAAGAAAGCCTCTTGCCCTTTAGGAATTCCTGTTTTGAACTTTTCGTAGCAAGAATTAAACTTCTGATGTGTTTAAATCACTGAAATTGTGGTATTTATATTTTATGTGGGTTCTGTTAATTTAACTAGCATAAGCACTTTCATTTTTTCCATGATATAAAAATTCTAGTTTACTTCCAACAAAATTTAAAATATCCATCACCACTTTGTATATCCTTTGACTCAATAGCATAAATAATTTCCGTGATATCTACCTGATCTTATTACTTACCAAAAATGCAACTAATTCTCAAAGAACAAAAACACACCAAAATATAACAGAAACTAAGAATATTCAAATAATTTGGATCACTGAAAATACATGATTTTATTCTACACTATTATTCCAAAAGGATTTTTTTAAATCAAGTTCAGCTTCTGCCATAAAGAGCTAAGAAAAATAATACAATGGACTTCAGGTAAGTACTTTATAATCTCAAGAATGTCTGCCTGCTGTCCTTATATATTTTAACTTAATAAAACTGGGATCAATTGCACCTCAAAATGATTAGTGACTTGCTGTTAGAAAATAAAATAACATAGTACATGAAATTTGAACAATGCACTTAGGGAATTTAAGACCATTTCTATCTCTAACCTGCCTTGTATATGTGTTTTAACAACAGAAATGCTATTTCTATTTTTTAATTGACACATTGTAGTTGTTCATATTTATGGGGTACAACTTGATGTTTTGATATATGTATATACACACACCTATATATATGTTTTATAATGATACAATAATGATAGTGTATCTATCACCTCATGAATTTATCATTTGTTTGTAGTGAGAACATTCAAAAACCTCTCTTCTGGCTATTTGGTAACATACAATACTTTGATGTTAACCATAGTCACTTTACTATGCAATAGAATACCAGAAATTACAATTAAATAAAAGGAAGAAATGCTATTTCTGCTGTGGCCCTGCCACCTTGTGTTCTTTTCCTAAGCACACATGTAATTTTAGCTGCTTTTTAAAAAGAAATTAGACATGTTATAAAAGCTTATGCACAAGGATTTCAGATATTTTGGTTTAATAAAAATAAAACTCGAAAATCACTTCTTGCCTTTGGCTGCATCTCAGTGTGTACAAAGAAGTGGAAATTTAATGCAAGTGTCAAGACCCAAATAATCCTGTTATTGAAGGGGAAAAATTAGAGATGAAATGATCCAGATTTGCTGTGCATATTGGTCACATTTTTCGTGTAATTCTTCAACTCTCTACTTTTACTGGCTCCCATTGTTTTACTGTGTAGTCTTTATAAAGTGCCTAGAAACTCAGGAGATAAGTTAACTCAGCACTCTTAAGAACTCTGACTCCAGACAATGTACTTTGGTGGAAAGCCAGGTTATAAGTCCTTAGGGGTGGCTTTAGGGATAAAATGATAGAAGAGGAGACAGGAAAAAAAGAGGGCTATAATCACTCACACAAAAAAAGAGAGAGATGGGAGAAGTATTGGCTCTCAAAATAAAAGGTGGATTCAATCAAGTGCATTTATTACCATGGGAAAATAAGCTCTATTAAAGGGAATACAATCAGTTCTACATGACAAGTGTTGATTTGAAGAAAACATTACTTATACCATTTCTTAATAAATATTATATTGAAAAATTGATTTGAAAAAAAGCAATGGATTCCATCAGGGTCAGTTTTATAACTACCTGACAGAGACAGTCAAATTCCAAAATCACAAATGTAGCTATAAATAATAAACAATTGACTTATAAATATATAATTGATGTTGGAAGATTCAGTGCTCATTGATCAAAAACATATTCATACACATCTCTGCAACATTTCTATAAAGCTCAATCGCAAATACAAATACTTTAACTGTCATGTATAATTTAATCTCAGTAAAAGAATCATATTATTAACTCTGAAGAACTATATCTCTCTACAGAAGAATCTGCAAACTGGCTGAATGCCAAACTTAGATTAAAAACATACTTTTGTACCTTGTTGGTAAGCCTCAGTAAATGTGTTTCTCATGATCCATCAGTATTTAATTAACATATGATAACTGTCCTATTAAATCAAAATTAAATCCTTATTGCAATGACAGTTAAAATGCAACTGCAGCTTCTTTTATGTAAACTATAACTAGTGACAAAGAGCAAAACAAATCTCAAATGTAAACTATCTCACATGATTATATATGTGTAGTTTGATTTGAGAGACGGGAAATGTGGAAACCAAAAGAAAGAGAAATTGGGGAAGGTAGATTAACATGCATCAATAATTTCTTTTTTTCTTCTTTAATTCACACTTACACCATGAACTCAGTTGGATTCATTCAGATATCCAAATAGAATTTGAGATCTAAAAATGCTTATATGCTTCCTCCTCCCTAGCAACCCAACTGCTTATGACTGCTTCCCAGAAAATGTGCCATTTTTCCCTCTGTTTATTTCTCCAGTATATCAGCATTCATCTGTTTGAGTCTGCTTTAATGAAAGTCTTTCAGAATGTCATGCAAGGTTTTGCTGGGGGAAGGAAGGGTTCTGACTGACAATCATGCGTAGTAGACCAAGGCTGAGGGTTTGCAGTGAGAACCAAACATTAGGACTGTCTCTTGTCTGGAAGCTCTAAGAATGTTTATAGTATATTCTGTTAGGAAACGTCTGCAGGAAGGAAAGTCCCCAATAAAGTTTGTTTGGAATTAGTTGTAACCTCCTGGTTTTAGGACATTGGGCGATTTGAGGATGACATCAGGTAGGAATAAAAGACAGAAATAAGACCAAGAATGTGTTTTACTTTCTTTATAGGCAGCCAAAAATAACTTGCTCCACATGATCATGGAACCACTTCAATAAAACGTTTAAATCTCAGGATTTTATGCATAATAAACCCACAGGAGCATTTAAGCCTTGAACAACCACCTTTTCTTAAGCCAACCACATAAATCACTATTCTACAAAGCATAGATTATGGGTACCTGAAAAACATGTTCAAACAAGCATTAGCAGGTATGATATATTACACATCATTTACTTTTTTGAATGGGCTTGATAAGAATAACCCGGGTTGAGAAATCTCATATAATATCAGATCCCCTTCCCAAAGAAACAAACAAGAAGCAAAACTGATTGGCTTGCACAGTGTGGCCTCTTTGATGGTGGTGTTGGGTATCTTTAAAATAGTAAAATGTTCAAAACATTACCAGAAGTTAGCATACTATTCCAAAACTAATTCATTCATTGTTTATAGGGCCACTACTTAATAGTGAATGGAACCAAGTATTTGATGAGTACAATGTGACAGGGCGATTAAGATGGTCCTACAACAGTACAATCTATACTTCTGCATTCTCATTTCTCAAAGGAACTCATCAGTTCAACTGAAGAAATATACTAGGCCAATATATACTATGAGAAATACACAGAATTTAGCAAACGCTTCAGTCAAAGCCAATTCTTATCTTCCAAACAACTAGGATAAGCTGGAGTAATGTTTGAGACATATCCATAGATTTTTTTGCCATAATATAGTTCAGCTCTACTATGTACAGAACATAATAGTATGGGAGTATATAAAATTTTGCAAGACTCATTCCTCCTGCATGCCAAGGCATTATTTGGAAGAAAGTTACACCTTATTCAGCCAAACATTGAATTCCATAAGAAAGTAAATAAATGAGATTAGGAGCAGGAGAGGTCACTAAATTCTCAAACATAGTTAGCCAAAAAGGAATAACAGTAGAATTCCCTGGTCATCCAAAAGACTGTCAGAGAACTCTGCCTTAGAAAAAGAAACAATTGAAAGATACAGGGAATCTGTGAAAAGGACAAAGATGGATGGAAGGAAAGGTTCTCTCTCACAGTTTAGGCAGGAGCCCATTCTATTTCAGACGAAACTAATTTTAGGTTATTTCCCACCTCTTCCTTTAGTCATTAAATTATTTTTTCCTAAATCACTTTACCTTCCCCTGCCTCTTTTATAAAGATGGAGGAGTGAGCACAAGTCAAATTATTTTCAACTCCTTAGAATGAAGACTCTCAATAAAGACTGTTATTGTCAGTGTTGCTGTATGATTCTATGAATCCTTGTGAGCATACCTTGAATCTTTCACCTCATTATTGATCACAGAGAGAAATGTTTCATGACTTAGATAGCATCTTCCTGCATAAGCAAATCTTTTTAATTTTTAAAATAAATGCAACTCTTTCAGAAAATCACATCGTTAAGGTACCATGGTATCATAGCTGGAAATTCATAAATTAAGCCTGATTTCTGAAGTGTACTTATGTTTTACCATCTAAAGTTTGACCTTGTAAATAATTCTTACCTCTAGTGATAGCATAACACAAAGACTTCCAACCCTACACTATGTTTGGAAGTTACCACGCTTCCTGTAGCAGGTATATGTGCATGTCTCCCCATTCTTGCCATAAATCTACATTAAAACATGCAAGAAAGAATCTAGGAGACTAGTCATGTTCCAAATTGAACATCAGGACAGGGAAAGCTTCTATTCGCAGATCTCCAATAGCTCACTTAGCCAGTTTTTGGAGAGAATGTCCCACATTTGTGAGTCATTTTCAAAGTTTCGAGATACACAAAATTCAAGGAACACACAGTCTATAGGGATGGAAACAAATGAATCCCTCTCAGCAACACCAATAAACCCAGCAAGTTGAACTTGCATGGGTGAATCAGAAGGGACACTGATGATTGTCTTTCTTGAGAGTGAAATCATGCACAATGGCACATTCTATCTCAAAACTTCTGTAGTGACACACATAGTAAAGAAGCAACTCCCCACTTCCTCACACCTATCCAAACTAGTATAGATTTCACAGGGCAGTACATGAAAGACTCATTTCCATCTTCGGATTACTCTATTATTTAAAATGTGCTCCAACCACCCACAAAGAAAACAATAACAACAAAAACCTTACAGTAAGAAGTAGGAAAAAGAGTCAGACTATTTCTATCTACTTGTACAATTCACTCTTACTCTTTCTGTAGTTGAAAGATTTTATTTTTTTAAATAGCATTAAAAACCATTGCAACTAAAAACAAAACTTTTAAAAGCTAGAAGCCTCAGTCATAAAATAGCTGGCATCCTATAAACAGTCACAGTAACAACTCTCAACAGGGACAGAGACCAATCTTATCTCTTGGATATGGTGGTTATCTTTTTCTTAATTAGTTGATATTAGTCTGAGGTGTTTGCTGTTGCCATTGCTATTATTATTTTTGATTTTAGGTGAAGTGTCTGAATTATACCTGTAGACAAAATTCATATATATATAAAAGCAGAAAGACTCTAAGCTAAAAAGATATTAAAGCCTTCTTTGTTTTAGAAAGACAGTTTGTAATGAAGATGAGAAATGGTTCCTATCTAAGTTAGGCCCAATCAGTTAAGTACTCCAAGGTTAGAATCGCAAGAAAAGAAGGAAAAGTGGGAGGAACAGATCAGTAGGTTAAAAAGGAGAGAAAAACAGAGACAGAAAGAGAGAGGGAGAAAGGATAAGAGGGCAGAATGGGAAGGAAGGCAGCACTGAGGATATTTTGAAATAAAATATTAAGAGTCTTCACAAGAAGGTGGTAAAATAGTTTTTAAAAAGGCACTATCTCTCATTTTCTTCTATCTTAAGCACTGCATGTAGTTGAAAATTTTTAACATTTATAACCAAAATATAGCAATATCTGAAATACAATCATGTTAGGTCATTGAATTAAGAATATGCCTGTTTAAGAACATGATCTGTTTTTTGAAACTCTCCCTTACTTTTATGGTATTAGTTGTCTATTTTTTGAGACTTTGGAAAAAATATATAAGAAGTTAACTGATGACTTCATGCTGAGCCTCAGAGTCAAAGCACTCTATAATGTCTTATTTGACAATGTGTATGTTGTTTTCTTGGCATTATTGTTGCTAATATTGTTTGATATTTCAATGCAGTGATCCTCTGTTTTCTTTTCCGAATGTATTTTATCTTCGTTCATTCTTTATGTGGTTTTTGTTTCTGTCCTTATCTTAAACATTGTTATTGTTATTGAATTTTAAGCCTTTTAAATTCTGTGAAGGCAAAAAGTGGAAACCTAATAAGCACATGTACATGTAAAAATTAAAAAAAAAAGGTAAAAAAAAAGAACATGCCATTTCACTCACAGAATAAAATGTGGATTCTTTTGTATCTTCTTAATTTTAATAGTAGAACCATTATTTAACTGGAAAAATATAATTAAAAACTTATTTAAAATGTAGATTGTTATTATTTTACTGTGTCTTTTGTGGTAACTGAAAACTCCTCTTATTTATACAATAGGGCCTGTTATACACATATCAAAGTGAAATTGTTTATATGGTTTACCACAACCAGATTTTGAGCTCTTAAATGACAGAAGACATATCCTAATAATGTGCATACCAGATTAGTGTTATTGAATAAATGATCTCAAAAGATATTAAGTATATCTATGCAGAACTTTCACTTCAAAATGGCTTTATTGTGCCTATAAAGATCTATAATCATGAGAAAATATATATTCATTAACACCAATTTTCGGATTATCTAACACTATATATCTGCATTTCCATTCTGTACAAGAAATTGTGAACCTTATATTCATCCTTTACTTTGAAATACACTAGTACTTTTTTAAAGTCAGGAAATAGTGACACAGGGTTCCCCCCATTCAAAGCTCAACAGGGGACCCCCAGATTTCCTAGGCTTGGGCAGATTCATGAAAGGAACACCCTGACATTTTGCCCTGAGCTGGAGGAACTGCATTCATTCCTTTGTCAATAACACTCACTAACAATGAAAATGTGTTTCTATTTGCCAAGTTCTGGCTGTTGCAGGAAGACAAGGCCTAACGGAGAGAAAGAGCACCCAAACACCATGTTTAAAAGAGGAAGGGCTTTATTCACCAGCTGGGAGCTTACGGCATAGAAGAATTCTAAATGGCCGCACTCCCTGTCCAGCTTGATCTTTCCCTTTTTATTGACAGACAAGAAGCTCCACCCCACAGGTACCCTTCTCATTGGCCAGTTTGAATCAAGCAGGAGATGCTAGTCCAGCCCCCACAGAACTACAGGATATCACAGAACTTGGAAATTTCCAAGTTCTAGGAAGTTAAGTTTACAAATTCCCAAGGGCTGAGTCACCATGGAGAGGACCCTGCAAGTGTATCCTTGTGCTCTTCTTCACAAGACCTGTTCTCCCAGACCTCACGCATCTCGGGTATCCTCTCTCATGGCCAAGGGTAATTCTCAAGACTTAATACCCCTAGATGAAAGAGCCCACAGAGAGACGCCCCAGTTAGTTAGTTCTTTTCCCTCTCCAGAAGCTCTGGTACATTTTACTTCTTTTGTATTCCTTTCTAATTTCCAGTAAAAATCCAGTCTTATTGCTGATCTGTGGTCTGTGGGTTCATTCCTCAAATCCCCAAGACCAAGGACCTACTAAAGAGTGAAATTCTGGTATCAATAGGTTGTGTTTATGCCAAAATAACACCTTACACATTTACGATGTTTCACAGTTGTCAATACATTCATGCATATTATCTATAATTATTTTTAAAACTTCACCACCTATGAGGAAGTACACAAAGATGAGGAAACTGAGAATGAAAGATCTTAAAAACTTGGGAGATGTTGCATGCTTAATGTGTAGCAGAGTCAGGATGAGATTTCCTGAATCATGATTTAACACACCACTTACTACCTCAATTCCCCCTTTGAATTGGTACTCGAAAGGACAAGTTACAAAATAGAAACTTTCTATAGTGAATAAAGAAATTCTACATATTTCAACCCAAATGCAATTAATTTATATTCAGTGTGATTAGTCCTCAAGCTTACAGTATGATCCAGCAAATTCTCCCCTGGAAAACAAAAGAAATCCTTATGCAAGATCACATCCAAGAACGTCATACTCTATTATTTTAAAAAGAAGGTCCTTCTGTTATAAACAACATATTAGAGAAAAGAATTCAATGTGATTGAAAGGTGTTTGGCTTGTCCATGCAGCCATAGTTAGGATTCTCTAGCATCTTTACAGTTCCATACCAGTGATGCTTAGAGAATTTGCAACCCAAGGAAAGAGTTCCATCAGAACAAGAGATTTCCAGCTAAAATAATAATCTAGAGTTGGCTCATCTAAAAAGATAAAGGTGGTGATAGATCCTGGCCATTACACTCTTCCTCACCGACTTTACCCTTCTAGTTTGTCAGGTTACACATTTCATAAAAGCAAAGGAATAGAACTGATATTTTCTTACAATCTCTTCCAGTTTCCTTACTTCATCACAATGATAATCAATATTCAGACATCTTCAGTTATACGAAAGGTATTTATGTATCTTGGAGTTATTAAGATAAGGAAGAAAATGAGATGATACTTTGGTTTTTCTCCTGTCTATATTCAAATATCTCTTTTGTCTCTTAGTAAAATTATCTCATAATGCTAAAGCTTAAAAATGTCAAGCTTTATATCTGAAGGATAGGTTGAAGATTATTTAATCAGTGTTAAGTCCATATAAGAAAAATGATTTCAGCCTTAATCCCCATTATGTCACTAGCATCCAGGAAGTCCTGGAATTGCTTAGCTCTTCAATAAATATGGAAGAAAGAAAGGAATGAAGGAGAGAAGGATGGGAGAGAGAGAATGAATAATTTGACCTAATGAAGAACTCAGCAATTCATTTACTTCAATTTGTTTATAGCATAAAGCACACTAGGGAATAAAAGCTATTAACAAAATAAAGTACTTTTCTCTTTATTGCACAGTAAAATATTTAGATTTGCCATCCAAATTTCTTCCTTCTTTACATTGTGCTCTTCAGCCATGGAATTGAAATTAATTGTCTCAAAAAATAAAGTCTGGATAATTAATTTAAGTATTGTCTGTTGCATAGCCTACTGTGATAATTCCTGTCTATTTTCTTCCTATCTGAGCTTTTTACATTATTATGAAAAGTCAGAGTATGGTTTCTATTTGTTAGGATAATTTAAATTTATATTCTGTGTTTATGACTTATGTAAGTGTCCAAACCAAGGAAGTGATGTGCCTGCAGTGGCAGCACCTAGAAATCATGAGCAAATAAAGGATTTGCATACTAAGTTCACAGTTTTCTTTGGCTGTGCTCTGCATTCTATTTTTGTGTGCTCTATTTAAAATAAATCCTAGCATCTAAAATGCAGATTGCTGCCTTTTCCACCAAATTTAAAGTTTACTTACCTGAATAATGTGAGTAATTATAAAAGAACAATTTACATGATAAAATACCAATCTTCTAACCATTAGGCTCCTTTGTAATCCCAAAGAGATAAATTTGAATTATACTTTCAGAAAATCAACCCAAAAGGTTTTAGATTTCCTTCTGGTCATCCCTCTTAACACCACCATATCCAATTCTAACAGATTCTTTGATTTCTTATTCTCTATTTTTTCACAATAGACAATTCTCCTTTTGTGAAACTGACCAGCAATAGCAAATTGCCAAGTCACTTTCCCACAGTCACTTGGAGCTCCTTGCTTTTCACCGACAGACTAATTAACATGAGCTAGTATGTTACGTGCATCGTATTTAATGATGATACTTTGGCCTGTCCCATCTTCTTTCATGTTAACACTATTCCATAATCCCAATTTGTCCTTTTAGAGACAGCTTCATCCAGAGAAGACTGGGGCCATAAGAAAGATTTACACTCCTAATTCTAAAAGCACTAGTGAAATGTAAAAATCAATATTTCTCTTCTTTCAAATGTTAGTGCAAAGACCACAATGTATATAAAATATTTTCATTTGACTCTTAATAGATGAGGCCCTTATCATGTAAATAACTGGTGCCAAGAGTTTTCTGGGGGTGTTGATGCTATCAACTGCTGAATTCATACCAAATTTCTCTCTTGTTCATAACTACAATACAGGCAAAGCAGCAACCACATTTGTTCAGCTGTATCATAGATGGTAGTTCAACCAAAACTATAACTGGATATATCTGTTTCCTGTATTAAAAAGCTGGCATTTTGCTTTCGGCGCTCTTCGCTGCATTAACGCCTCTCTCAATTAGGCTGTGAGAGGAGAGGGAAAATATGCACAGACTGTGCTCTGGCATTTCAACAGCAGTGATTCCAGTCAATTTCAGCAAAGCTCCTTGCCTCCAGATTTAATCCCGCTTGTCAGTTGCTCATCATAAACTGTGTAAGTATGTTGCATTTATTTTCCAATTCAATAATTCTGCAACAGGGAAAGGTATATCTGCTAATGTAGGAACAAAGCTTGAGCTACAAGAAAGAACTTTGCATGCCTTTAAAATTTTGAGTCAATGTACGTTCATCCTAATTGCCAAGGTATAATAATTGATATAATTTTTTAACTATATATATAGAAATACATTTTTAAAAAAAACGGAAAGAAAGATCAGACATCTCTAAGTTTACCCAGCCCAGTGACAACTAAGGTCATGAAAGGAGAACATGAGCAACAGATTTACAAATATGTTTCCTTGGGATTCCCAACTGTGTCTGAGAAAAATGAGTTCTGGCCTTAGCAAACACAGCCCAGTACAATAGAGCTTAGTATGAAAAAAAATGGTATTCTTTCTTTAGTGAAATCACTTCTCTTTCAGAGTAGAAATTAGACTAAAAACTTGGGATAATTGCCCTTTAATATATCTGGTATTTTGCATCTGCTACTTATCTTTTTTGTTATCAATTAAAAATAAACAAAAACCTAAGATTCCTTGCATAAAGTCATGTTATGGGCATATGCATCCTGTTATTTAATGTTCCACTTTCATTCACTTTCTCCAGCTCCTCCATTCCGGTTACCTTTGGTACAGGACAAGTGGCACCCCGGCCAGCTTAGCCAAGCTGAGCTGGAGGACCTGCCACCTCCACCTTGGCGGTGTTGGTGCAGAGGCAGCTGGCAGAGGAACCAGAAGGCTGGAGGGTAGGCAAGTGGAGGGCCTTCCACCCAGAAGGCTCTCACCCCCACTGGAGGCTCCAATAGCCAAAGAGGCCGGACAACTGCTGGGGAGACACCGGCGCCTTGGTGTTTCCTTCCCTTTGCACTTATAACTGAATACGAACCCCTATTTTCTATGCCTAGGTCAATTTCATGTAAGTTTCCTAGGCCTCAAATCGGTGAATGGACTGTATCCATTCATTAAGACATTCATTCCCCTTACCCAGGTGGAAGGGACTGTGCCCCTTCATTTCCTGGCATCATATACAAGGAACCCATGCACCTATATATACCCCTAGACAAAGAGCCAGGAGAGAGAGAGACACAGAGCGAAATAGAGCTTTTCTGCCCTGACTTGGGTTTTCTCTCGCTGCTGGGAGCTTTGGTGTTTTTGTACTCTTTCCTGTAAATAAATCCTGTTTTACCACTGATCTGTGGTCCATGGATTTATTCTTCAAAACACTAAGACCAAGAACCTACTGAAGACAAAATTCCGGTATCACCTCTACCTTACATCATCATCTTTAACCCACTGTTTTTCCACTTCCCATTGAAACTCTACACCTATCCTTCCAACTAAATTTATTATTATAAGTTACTTTTCTTTTGTTTTACTCAATGAAAAAAACAAAACATTAGTTCATGGAACTCTGCATTAGTAAACAAAGATTGAACCCTGGCTGCTGTCATTTTTCATAATACATCAACTTAGTTGTTACATGAGAATTTATACCAGAGACTTATTTTTTAACACTATAGCGTAAATCATTTAGAAGCCCCTCTTAGGGGTGAGACACAATTATATGAGGGACTTCACTTCACAAATGCAATCAGTGTAACTTAATTCTTTGTACCCTCAATGAATTCCAAACAATAAAAAGAAAAAAATAAATTCTTTATGAATAAACTCCAATTTAACTAAACATAACCTCACATCTCCAAGCCATGAGAAATCAGGATTCAAAAGCAAAATGCTCAGCACCTGTAGCTCTGTGGATAGAGTGCTGGCCACATGCATCAGGGCTGCTGGGTTCGAACTGGTCCAGGCCTGCTAAGCAATAATGAGAACAACAACAACAACAAAATACCCGGGCATTGTGGTGGGCACCTGTAGTCTCAGCTACTTGGGAGGCTGAGGTAAGAGAATGACTTAAGCCCAAGAGTTTGAGTTTGCTGCGAGCTGTGACGCCATGGCACTCTACTCAGGGTGACTTACTGAGACTCTGTTTCAGAAAAAAAAAAAAAAAAAGAAAGAAAGAAAGAAAAAATACCCTATATTTATGAGGAAGGACATCCTTCTTAGCAAAACACACCATTCAGCACATGAGACAAAGCAAATAAAGAGCGATTTTGTGTACCACAATTCTAGACATCTTCATGTGCCTTTTGCCAGTGACAGTAGCAGAGTACATACTCGTTAGAGGAAATAAATACTTTGGATATAAAAACCAAAGCTACAGCTGAGTAGTACTCCATCGCACATACACCACATTTTGCTAATCCACTTATGTATTAATGGGCACTTGGGTTGTTCCACGTCTTTGAGATTGTGAGGTTGAGATTGCAAACTGTGCTGCAATAAGCATTCGAGTGCAAGTGTCTTTTTGATAAAATGATTTTTTTCTTTTGTGTAGATAACACAATAGTGAAATTGCTGGATCAAATGATAGATCTACTTTTAGTTCTTCGAGGTATCTCTCTCTATGTGACTTTCCATAGAGGTTCTAGTTTGCAGTCTCACCAATAGTGTATTAAGTGTTCCTTTATCTCCACATCCATGCCAGCATCTGTTGTTTGAGGATTCTTTTCTTTTTATAAGAGCTATTCTCACTGGAGTTAGGAGATACTTCATTTTGGTTTTGATTCACATTTCCTTGATGATTAGAGACACTGAGCATTTTTTCATGTTCTTATTGGTCATTAGTCTGTCTTCTTTTGAAAAGCTTCTGTTCATATCTTTTGCTCACTTTTTAATGAGGTTGTTTGATTTTTTTCTTGCTTTATTCACTTGATTTCTTTGTAGATTCTAGTTATCAGGCCTTTATTAAATGTAGAGCATATAAATATTTTCAGATCATTTATCCACTTGATTGATAGTTTCCTTGGCTCTGCAGAAGCTTTTTAATTTAATCAAGGACCATTTATTAATTTTTATTGTTATTGTGCTTACCTCTGGGATCTTTTTCATAAATTATTTGCCCAGACTGATATCTGTAAGTGTTTCCCCAACATTTTCTTCTTGTATTCTTATAGTTTCATGTCTTATGTTTAAGTCTGTTATTTATCATGAATTAATTTTTGTGGGTGGTGAGAGATGTGGATCCTATTTCAGTCTGCTACATGTGGTTATCCAGTTATCGAAGCATCATTTATTGAACTGAGATTCTTTTCCCCAGTGTATGTTATTTTCTGCTTTGTCAAAGATCAGATGGCAATAATGAGGATAGTTTTATATCTGTGCTTTCTGTTCTTGTGCCAGTACCATGCTTTTTTGGTTACTACAGTCTTGTACTATAGCTTGACGTCTGGTAACGTGATGCCTCTCAATTTTTTCTTTTTGCTTAAGGTTTCTTTGGCTATTCAGGTTCTTTTCTGTACCATTTGTAATAACCTGGATGGAACTAAAGACCATTCTTCTAAGTGAAGTTTTACAGAAATGGAAAAACAAACACCATGTGTAGTCACTGTTAAATGTGAACTAATTGTTCAATGCTCATATGCACATTTGTTAGTAAAACTCAACAGAAAGCAAGCAAATTGAAGGGGGCAGGAAGGAAAGGGTAATTCACATCCTACTGGTACAATGCACACTATATTGGTAAGGGCACAATTACGTACAGTTGTACAGAGGCAAGTAATGTAACCAAAAGATTTGTACCCATATAATATTTAATAAATTAAAAAGAGCATAAACATAATCTCAGAAAAATTTAGAAAAAGCTATGACACAGCCTCTGTCATCCAGGAGCCAATAATTTGATGAGATAATAAAATACACAAAAATTCAAAATAAATAGAGAAAATAATTCTGAAAAGAGACTGAAAATGAAAAACTGCAAGGTGGAGATGGAAACAAATGTGAAGCTTGTAGTGTGATTTTTCTGACAGGTAAATAAATAAGATGGAAATATATCAAACCTTCCTTTTTTTCCACCAACAAAAATGTGTCAAGCAGAATTACAGTCCCAGAAAACCCAGAAAACTTAAAACTTCATAAGTGTTCTCTTTGTTTGATCTTTGGCTAAAGCACCACAGTGAGTACTGACTTATTCATTACTTTCACAGGTATTTGTGTCTATTATTCAACAGGCACTTTCCTAGGAACAAGAACTTATCTATCACTTACCTTCAAGTTTCCTTTAACCTGTTAAGGAAGATGAATACTTAAAGAGAAAATGTTGACATAAATGCTCAGTTCTGTGCCTGCAAGGAATCAAAAAAAAAAAAAAAAAAAAAAAACCTAAATTAAGATTAGGAAAGGATAATATGAAGAAGGAAAATAAATCTGAAGAACAGCAAGACCCCACCCACAGTACTCA
>CAUYRH010156591.1:0-15270 GCA_963574655.1 Perodicticus potto | reverse complement strand
TCAGCCCTCAGAATGGGAAAGGATTTTTGCAGGTTATATTTCCAACAAAGGTCTAATAACCAGAATCCACAGAGAACTCAAACTTATTAATAAGAAAAGAACAAGTGATCCCATTTCATTGTGGGCAAGAGACATGAACAGAAGCTTCTCTGAAGAAGACAGACACACAGTCTACAGACACATGGAAAAATGCTCGTCATCTTTAATCATCAGAGAAATGCAAACCAAAACCACTTTGAGATATCATCTAACTCCAGTAAGATTAGCCCACATCACAAAATTCCAAAACTACAGATGTTGCTGTGGATGTGGAGAAAAGGGAACATTTCTGTACTGCTGGTGGGAATGCAAGCTAGTACATTCCTTTTGAAAAAAGTTTAGAGAACACTCAGGGATCTAAAGGTAGACCTGCTGTTTGATCCTGCAGTTCTACTAGGCATATATCCAAAAGACCAAACATCACTTGGCAACAAAGATATTTGCACCAGATCGTTCATTGCAGCTCAATTCATAATAGCCAAGTCATGGAAGAAGCCCAAGTGCCCATCGACCCATGAATGGGTTAATAAATTGTGGTATATGTACACCATGGAATATTATGCAGCCTTAAGAAAAGATGGAGACTTTACCTCTTTTAAGTTTACATGGATGGAACTGGAACATATCCTACTTAGTAAAGTATCTCAAGAATGGAAGAAAAAATATCCAATGTACTCAGTACTATTATGAAACCAATTTACAATCACTCACACTTTCATATGAAGAATAGATCACAACTGTAGCCCAAGATGAAGGAGGGGGGAGGGGGAGAGGGAAGAGAAGAGGGAAGGTCAGATAGAGGGAGGGTGAATGGTGGGATCACACCTATGGTACATAATGCAAGGGTACATGTCAGATCTATTAGTATAGATAGAGTATAAATGTCTTAACACAATAATTAAGTAAACGAGATAATGTATATATGAACCAGTGTGATGTAAGCATTCCTAATTCTATATGAAATCAGCACATTGACTCCATAAATGCATTAATGTATACATGATCTATGTGTTTATGATTTAATTTAAAAAATAAAATTTAAAAAAAAGAAAGAAATGCTAGCTAATATTATCATTGTGGTCATTTACTTTAGATCATCTTGTCTCCATTTTTCCCTATGTAATTTTCTTCTTAATTAGAATTTATGGGCTCGACACCTATAGCACAGTGGTTATGGTGCCAGCCACATACACCAAGGCTGGCGGGGCCCAGGCCAGCTAAACAACAATGACAACTGCAACAAAAAATAGCTGGGTGTTGTGGCAGGTGCCTGTAGTCTCAGCTACTGAGGAGGCTTAGGCAAGAGAATTGCTTAAGACCAAGAGTTGGAGGTTGCTCTGAGCTGTGACACCATAGCACTCTAACAATGGCAACATAGTGAGACTCTGTCTTAAAAAAGAAAATTAAAAAAAAAGGGATTTATGTTATATGTTTTTCTCTGAGCTTCTCTTTCCACACCATATTGCCACACCAAAAAACATTAATTCAACCTGAAAGTTGATATTTTAATTCTTCTTACAGTCTTTAATTTATTAGGCAACCAAATATATACCATCCCTTTCCTAGAAAAACAGCCTCCTTTAGAATTCATTAAGCCACATGTGGGATACAGGATTTATTAGTATGGAAAGGTTTAATTAAAATTAAATGAAAATCTCTAATGAATAAGGACATCCTAATAAGAACAGGCAAAAATCTTAAAGATTGACAGTGCGGGAAAGCTATCCAGGCAAGAGTTCTTACCCTCATTGATAGGAAGTCTCATTTCCAGTAAAAAAATGCATGAGACACTTCTGAAGCTCAACATGATAAACTTACTCCTTAACCCAAGAGAGAACTACCTGCCTTCTAATTCTAGAACTATTTTCTTTGAAAAGCTATTAAACGTGTGAGGCCATTACAAGTCTCTGTTGCTCCATTAGCCAAATGAAGGCACAAAACCCAATCTGTGAGATTCATCACATTTCCAGTTTCTCGCCAGCTCCACAAGGGCTCCTGGAGATCAGAATGGGCCAACAGTCACAGCCTGACGATGGTGATAATGATGATTGTCACCAGCACAAATGCTGATGGAGCATTTATTTTTAGAATCACTCAGGTATGACTTTGGAAGATGAGGCTCCAGAGGTGGCCAGTGAATTAGAGGACATTTATCTGATCACTTTTCCTGGGAGGAGACTTGTTGGCTCTCAAAACTTAGAAGCCCCCCAAAAAGGATATGTTCTGCTGGCTTACTGGAATGGTGGCAGTGGCACACAGAAAGCTGCCCAGGGTTCTGTCTGCCAGATGTCTTCCACCTGTGCCACCCCACCTCTCCGCCTCTCTCTGCTCTGCTTTCTGGCACTTAACTATGTAGTCTGCATCAAAGGCTGCCTTTTCCCCAGTTTCTGGTTGGCTTTCGTCACTGAGAGCTGAGCATGAGCTGAGCAGGAGGCATGAGGGTAAGGCCAGGGTTCTTCTGTCCCCACATCCTTCTCCACAGGTCATCTTGGGCTGGCATTGTCCAGAAGGTCCTTTCTGCAGAATGCCCTCCTTGCTCCCTGTAGCCACTCCCTCCACTGCTTTAGACCAACGGATGTAAAGGACCGCTGTTGTGTTATCCCCAGGACCCCACACTTTTCCCGTGTGGTTCTTACCCCACCATATCTTTAAAAAAAAAAAAAAAAAAAGCACCAGGCGCTTGAATTATCTTGAGTGTCACCTGTTTATGTTGTGATATTTGTAACTTGTTCTCGTCCTTTCTGAAAGTATACATAGAGCACCTACTAGGTGCAGCTCTTGCAGAAGGGAGTTTGGGGCCTGCCCTCCGTGATGGAGGACTACAGGCTTCCGAGCAAGGCGAGGGTGTGAGCTTCAAGGCTGAGCGATGACCTGGTGTTGCAGGATGGTCTGGGGTGTGAAGGAGCTGGGACAGGAAGCCCAGCTGTGGTCAGACGGGAAGAACCAAGGGGCTGTAGGAGGACACACAGATATGGTGGGTGTCATGCATATGAAACTGTTTGCACCTGGTGAAGAGGCAGACAAGGGCGACTGGAGGTTTTGATCCTTGTGGGGACACTGTGACATGACAGTGGAACAGCCTGGTGGCAATATCTGGTAGGCTTATGGAGAAACATGACTTGAACTGAGAAGAGACGGCGAAGAAAATGTAAGTACAGATTTGGACTCTCGTCTACTTGGTGGTGACTCTCGAACCCTTAGGTGGCAGGAGTGAATGAATTTTCTGATAAAGAGAGTGTGTCTGTTCAGAGAAAGCCGCACCAAGGGCTGAAGGCTAGCTGAATTAAAGGACAGAAAGAGGCTTCACCATGGACACAGTGCGTGTGTCCGTTTCTGTGGGGACTGTTTTCTTTTCCCAGATTGTGTTGGTCTCTCTCTCCTTTCTGTTTCCACAGCCCTTTGGGCATAATTCTTAGGAATATTGTCACTAGGTTTTGCATTAGCCATTTCCATGCCTGCCGCCCCGTCTAGCTGCCAACTCCTAGCAGGCAGGGGCTGCATCATTTTTGTCTTTATAGTGTGTGTCCAGAAAGGAGGAAGAGGATAAAAGAGGTGATGAATTAAGGATGGAGTTGGAGGAAAATGGAAAATGTATACTGTTGTGGAGACAAGGAGAAAAAAGAGTTTCACAGAGAAAGGCGTGATCAGTAATAACATCAAATAGGCCAAGGAAAATGATGGCCACAGCAAAGCCACCAGTAACCTCAGATGCAAGCTCAGGAAGAGCGCAGACGATAGAAGACCCTGGCTAGAGAGAGTCACGCTGAGCTGTTCTTATAACGCGTCTCTTCCGTAGCTCTGGGAATCAGCTTCCGTGGGTGCTGAAGGAGAGCCACGAGCACACATCACTCAGCTCTCTGGTGGTCTCCCAGTGACCATGTTTACAAAAAAAAAAAAAAGTAAAAACTATGATAAATAACCATGTGGTACCCTCACACCAGGTAATGTGTGGCACTTTTCTGCATTCGATGTTGGTTTCATGCACTTTGCTGATTATACAAATTCCCTGAAAAAGTGCTGATGTGACAAGGACCATCCCTCAGCCTCCTAGGATGCCCAGTACAGCATGCTTCTGGGCCTGGCCTCTCAGCTTTTTGTTGGGGGGGACAGCAGCTCTGGTGTCACCTGGGACCCGATTAGAAATGCAAACTCAAGTCTCACCCCAAGTAACAGGATCAGAAGCTCCTTTTTTTTTTTTTTTAACCTAATAGATATATACTTTTTAATTTCAGGTTAATGTGAGGGTATAAACAACCAGGTCATAATATTTGAACTTGTTAGGTAGAGTCCATCTTGTGATTGTGTCTTGAAATAGCAGAATCTACACTTTAACAATCTACCCTAAAGGGTTCCCTGAGACCCTTGTTCCTTAACACTTGTAAGACCACTTACAGTGACAATGAGTATCACCTGGGCCAGATATTGTTCTGAGCATTTTGCATGAATTAGTTTGTTTAATCACAGAAACTTTATGAGGTACCAATATCATCCTCTCTTTAAGACATGGTCAAGCAGCTGGTCCCAGAACACACAGCTAAGATGTAGTAGGGCTGGGATTTAGCAGGTCATTTGGATCCAGGAGTCCCTATTCTCTAACCACTGCCCTGCACTCCTCTTCCTCCACCTCTCATGGCAGTCGGCAGGGTGCCTCATGGGTGCACAAGTGAGGCATGGTTGCCTTCTGCAGTAGCCACAAGAAAGGCAACTGTAACCGTCTGGGAAGAGCTTTCTACAGTCTGGGTACACCTGTTTCTCGCTGTTAGGGAAAGGAGAGCCCACCAACAGTACTTTCTTGGACGGGGAACATAGCTGAAGATGGAAAGCCGATTCCTCTCCTGGGAGAGGCTGGTGTTTTATCTACACTTCCTCAGAGTCTGCATCTCAAGTCCAGCATGACTGAAGTCCAGGGACAGTAGGGTGCTTTAGTGGACATCGTCCTTCACTTGAACACCTGTTTTAAGGGAAGTCCATTCCTTTCAGACGCGATCTGATTCTGAGACAAAGGGCTCATAAGGAAGTACCGCATTTGCTTACCAGCTAGTGACTCTATCATTTTGTTTGAATTTGGTGAAGTTTGTTGGGAAATACAGAAGGCATAACTCACTTTGGCAGGGGCAGGCTCTTAGTAAATCATTATTGGGCTAATCAGACCTTTGGATTAAGCAATTTGATGACATTTCTGCTTCCCTTCTGTGATGACAGACAGCCAGCTTAAATCAAGGAGTTATTTTCTGAAACTCTCAGGGGCGACCCCAGAGTGGGCCTCGTTCTGACTCTTCCCCCAGTCCCGGACCTGGGGGTCCCTTCTTAATGAAGCCTCTGCGACACAGCAGGGTCTGGGCTCAGCACGTCCTCAGAAAGCCCTGACTGCATGGGGAATGGGACTGTCACGCACAGGAGGATCTTTCTCTGGGTTGGAGGCTGACTGGCCGCATCTCTTCATTGAGGCTTTCTGTGTTGACTGCATCTCACGTGATGCCACAGCTCTCTCTTCAGTTGACTGAGTCTGTCACGAGGTTGTGGTGAAGGTTGCCCCAAAAGAGCCAGCAGAGAAGTGGAGGCCTCTTCCCCTAATTGTTTTCCTTCCTGTGCTCCCTCTGTCATACCAGCCAGGGATTATTTCCTCCGTTTGACAAATGAGGAAGTTATCGGGAAAGCCTTTCTCGTGTGCTTCCTGGATTGGTTTCCCTGCCATTGAAAGTGATTTCTGCTTCCTCTGACTCCAAACAGTAGCCACATACTGGTTTCCCAAACCTCCTTCCAATAATTTCTTTTAAGAGGTAGAACAAAGGCAGGGGAGAGCATGGGGCTGACGGAGGAAGAGCCCTGGGTGACCCCCAGCTATGGAGGCAAGGCCCCACAGGCCCCTCTACCTGCACTCACCTGACCAGGTCCTCTTCACCACTCAGCCTTCAGCTCCAGGGTCACTTCCTCAGAATACCTCCCCGCACCCCAGGCCAAAGGAGGATACTCACGATACTTTTTTCTGTCCCTTTAAGACTCTTTGCAGAGTCTGCAAATGAGCATTTCCTATGTGATCATTTGATTAATGTCTGGGCTTCCTTTCAAACTCTGGGAGGGCACAGCCTGTGGACATCTTAGTCACCCTTGTATCCCTGTTCCTAGTCTAGGGAATGTACCACATAAATAATCTTTGAATGAGTGAAAATTAAGGCATTGGGCTGGGTGATCCCAGAGTCCTCGTCTTATGATGACAAACTGTTGAGTACATCCATGAGAAAGGGTATGCACCTGCACTGTAAACCCAGCAGTTTCCTTATGCATTCTATCATGAAGCCTCCTTGATCCTTCTTACTGCTTTCCTAAGACTTAGCTGGAAAATCAAATCTGAATAGTTGGGAATGTCCATTAATAGCCACCCACACAAAAGCTACACATCAGTGTGGAATCTGAGCAAAGAAAGCATAATCACACAGCAATGATCTCCAACTTGGGGACTTCAATTATTTCTCTTTCCCCTTCCCATTTCACGCCAGAATGACTTAAAATACTAATTCACAATAGGGAAGAACAAGGGTGGGGTTCACACGGCCAGAGCCCCTCAGCAGAGCCCTGGATCAGGGAGTATTTCCACTCACTACCCTCCAGCCCCAGGCAGTTCTCATTCTTCTCTTCTCTCGGGCTCTCACTCATAAGGTCATTTTCAAACCCCTTCTTAATATTGCACCTGGGGCCTTGAGCAGAACGATTCATCACCACAGTAGGGCTGGGTGAAATGCTCTTCTGTAGAACAGAGGAGAGTGGCATCTGTCCCCAACCATCCACCTGTCACGCTGGACTGTCCGGACCGGTCGTGCAAGCACCAGCATTAGCAACCTGGGCATCTCTAGACTAATCTCAGCATCTCCTTATAGAAAGATGCCAGGTTCTTCTTTCCATGATTGATGGTTTCTCTTGACCTGCTAAGGAAAAACAAGATGATACACGTAAGCCTTTCCTAATCTGGAATTTTCCAGTTGTACCCAAATGGAATGCAGGCAGCAAAATAAACAGAAGAAAAGAAAAAGCCACATCTGCCAGCTCAACCCCATTGCTGTTCTTTTCCTAATCCCACCATTTAATGATGCCACTTCCCAAAGCCACATCTCCCTGGACAGTTTTTCTATCCATCAAGAAAAAGTCATCTGACATGAACTGCAGATTAGCAAGACTGGATTTCTACATTATATGTTGTTTGATTCCTGTGTGGAACCGTATGTTCCACATTCCCCAGCATGGTTCTCGCTTCACACATTCTACCCTGTTTGGTCCCATGCTTCACATGGATTTGTCCGATCTCACGTCCTGACTGAGGCCTAGGAACCCAGGCTCCTTTGTGTGTGTGGACCGATAATGACCTGTGTTCACAGGGCATTTGGCAGCAGTTGCTTCCCCAGGCTTCTCTAGGGCCCTTTCTCTTCCACCACCATGAGAAGCCAGCCCTGGAGAAGGGCTTAGCATGACTTGGCAGCCACGAGGATGGCCTGTCTGAGGACAGTGTCGTGTGTTTTCCAAATTAGAACTTGAGTTGGAGGAGCTGTTTCTGGGGCAGCTGTGAGCCAGTCCCAAGAAGAAGCTATTAGCCATCCAGGCCCTGAGAGGCGAACCCTGCATGTGGGGTAGGCAGAAGGAGTTCTGGCTCCATGCCTCACATGCCAGCCTCAGAGCATCTGGACTGTCTCAGAAGCAGGGGCTAAGCCAGGCTTCCCTCCTCCTTCCCTGGCAGATGCTGAGAACATGTGTCACTGCCTTACCAGCTCAGATTGTGGGGATGGAGGGCCATGGGCTCTGGAGCCTAGGAGGCGTTCCGTATTGTGGTGAAGCCACGGGCTCTCGAGCCAGCCCACTTGGCACTGGGCCTGTGTCACCACTCCCAAGCTGTGTAACTGTACATAGGTGATTTTACCTCCCTGATTCACTTCTCTCTCATCACCAATAGTACCTACTTCATCAGGTTGTTGTCAAGAGATGGAATAAGTCAAGTAGAGCTGCACTTGGCCCATAGTACATCTTCAGAGCATGTTAATGAAGTTATAGGGGCCTTTGATATCCTAGGACAGTCCTTCACCCAGTGGTTGAATTCCCACCAAGCCACTTCCTCAAGAGCTTTTGTAGTCACTGCTTAAATACCCTTAAGGATGGGGAATCCACTACCTCTTGAGTCCATCACATAAACTTGTACCCCCCCTGCCCTAGACCTAGACTCCTCCCTTCCTCGTTCAGTGACTCAGCAGTTTCCTTATACATTCTGTCATGGACAGCCCACTCCACCTTCAGATGAGTCTGTTTCGTGGATGATTTTTATTTGTGTTGAACATAAGTCTTTCCCAGGTACTTCTTAGCTGGTCCTAGTTCCATCCCTGGGGTCATCTAACCCGTCTTCCTCAAGATAGCAGTGGAAAGCATGTAAAAGCCATTGACATCACCCTTTCCTGCTTGTATCTTTTCTCCCTTCCACGAGCCTGACCTTTCCTGACAAAGCATCTTCAGTTTCTTCTAATGACCATCGAATGACATGGGTGTCGATCCTTCATAATTGTGGTTTCTGTCTTCTGAAGGCCGCCTGTGCGACTTCGCTCTGTGTGCAGGGGGTCCTGACTGCATGCCTGAGACACAAAGACAGGCAGTTGGGATGAGATGGAGGAGCCCTCTGTGAGGCAGGGAACGGCAGTCCAGGCAGAAAGAGCGCCTGTGCCACGGCAGCAGCTGTGGGGCCAGGGAACTTCAGGAAGCGGACAGATCGCTAAGTGTGAAGTATAAACTGGGGGAGGAGCAGGTGAGTTTTCCTGCAGGTGATAGGGAGTCATTGGTGACTTCATGCTCAGAAGGGACACATTTTAGTATGTGCTTTAGTAAGAGCAGTGTAACTGCAGCTCAAAGACAGGGCAGAGCTGGAAGTGGGGAGACCACTTACCTAAGGGGAGGATAGCGACCCACAGACCCTAATGTCTAAAATCTAAACCAAAAGGCTACCAGTGGCTGGCTGTGAGTGGTGGGACAATGAGCGATTGCCTTTTTCTTTTTCCTTTCCCATGTTTTCTAATTCTTTATAAGTATTTCCTATTTTGTCTATAACTCGCATGTATTATTTATATAGTAGGAATAATTTATGCATCTCTAAAAATACTTCTGAACCAAACTGGCAGGACTTTGTAACTGCGTGGAGGGAGGAGCCTGGGGATTAGTTTTCTGGCTGGGGTGCTGTAGTGGGTGCCGAGACCCCCAAGCAGGGTGGGGACATGAGCAGCAGAGCTTATATAGGAATTCCAACAGTTTCCTTGGCAGCTGAAATGAGGTGCACAGGCCACTTCAACTCCCTCTTGGCCTCTCTGCACCCTGCCTGGCAGCCTCAGTCCCCCCTGCAGGCCCCGAAACTCACCTGCCTGGAAAGCAGCCTCTGGTGCAGCAGAGCCGACCAGCTCCCCACAGCAGCCACAGTGTTTGCTTAGATGACGAGCTTTGTTACTCCTTTAAAATATATCCTCTGAGTGCCCACTGTAGGCTCTGCACCAAGCCAGCCTGAGTGATGAAAGGGTGAGGAAAGCAGACACAGTCCCTAGCTTCACAAACCTCAGCCTAATGAAGGAGACAAACAGAAATGTTTTTAAAGTTGCTCTAAGCAGCAAAACATTGGTAAGTCTTCGGAGTACATTGAGGAGTTAGGGATAAGCGTTCCAGGCAGAGGGAACAGCGCATGTGGAAGCCCTGTGGTAGGAAGAAGTAAAGCGTATTTGAGTCTCTAAAAGAAAAAGTGTTTTACTGGGGGAGGGGGAGCACAGGCAGTGAGTGGAGAGCTGGGCAGGCGGACCCTGCAGGGCCTTGAAAGTCATGAGAAGGATCTTGGTCTTCATCCTAAGAGCAGGAACACCCACTAAGGTTCCAGCAGGCCTGTGGACCTGCCCCTCTGGTTACGGCCCAGAGCGGAGCTTCCCGCCTGGTATCTCCTGTTTGCCAGGCCCACAGTTTCCTTGCCATTTGTGCATCTGAAGGCCTAATGGGACACCTCTCCTCATGGCCTTGGCAGCCCAGATTGGGGGTTTTCCCTCCCCTTGTGTGAGTAGCACTGAGAACATGCCACCACCCCCCCACACACACAGATACCTCTGAAAGTCGCTTTGCAGTTCAGTTTCCAACTTTCTTCGTGGCTTCGCATACTTTAACACTAATGTGTGTACAACTTGCTAATTAATGGAATCATTTGGATCTGAAAACATCTTGTTCTAATGGGAGGCTGCAAAGCACTCTCATTAATTCACAGGTAAAATTATTCCAGCTTTCTCTTCTTTTATTTTTTTTTCCCCCAGCTTGACTTAATAGCTGGGGAGAATTCTTCTAATTAGCCTTGTGAAAACCACTCCACCGGAGTGTTATCAGACTGAGGAGTCTATTCACCTGTCACCAAAGTCCATCGGTGGAGAAGTAGATGAGAGATAGACAATTTTACTTTTATTTATAAAAAAGTTAGCAATTCTGGAGAACAACAAGGGTATCTCCTTAAAGAGCTGTTCTACTCTCTTGTTTTTCTTTGTTATTTTTATATTTTTATAGTAAAAGCATGTATCAGCAATGCTATTAACCATCATAGTATGTATTAAACAGATTTCTTCTCATAGATTGAGAGCTTACATAGTATCTCCCCATTTTAAAGTGGTTATCCCTTTAAAGCATTTCTATTTTAGACTAAATTCATAATTGGTCACTACTTAAATATTAAGGCATTACTAAGTGTACTTTGTACATTGGGTCTTTGGCTTGTCACTACGATCCTTGGAGCATCCAGTTTTTAACTTTATCTATGAGACAAGACCTTGTACGTGAATAAATAACTCCAGATGATGGTCCAGCCCTGCCAGGGCCTGTCCAGCAGCGGTCTGTAAGTAATGGTTATTTGGGATAAACAGTGGCCACCAACAAGAGCACAACGAACCAGTGACTGTCATGGGGTTTGGGGAAAGGGTGGTCAAGGTTTTGTTTATCAGGGATGAAGGTACAAAGGTGGTGTTAATGCAAAGGTGACACTCCCTGTGCGTGGTGCATAGAGGGTGTGGCTGGGAGGAGACAATGGGAAGCAGGCAAATTAGGTAAAGAAACTAGAAATGACTCGTGTGGCATGCCTCCAAGGGGGTGTCCTATGCTGTGTATCAAAGGTGGCCCCCAAGATGACTTCCCACACAACCAGCTGAGCTGGAAGGAAAGAGGAGCTGCCCTATCCCCTAGGAGGCAGGAGTTGGGCACGCACTATGGGCAGAAATCCCACAAGTGATTTTCCTGGGGCAGGGTGTAATCTGGGTGACTTATAGGTAGCTACCTTGTGCCATTTTCAAAGGAAGATTTGCAGCATCCTCTTTAAACAAGTTGCATTCTTGGTGTGAACTTTGTGCTGTAGTTGAGCTTTGAAGAAAGGGGTCTTTGTCCCATTTAGACAATCACACAGCCCTGCATGCCTGCAGGAGACCATGCACGCAAAGGGGCTTTTCATTGACTTTTTTTTTTCCTAAAGGGATCTGGGACCTTTTTTAAAAAAAAACATTGTTTTTCTTGTGGTACATGTACATAACAAAATTCAGCATTTTAACCATTTTTGAGTGTATAATTCAGTGATACTAAATATATTCGCATGGTTTTGCGACCATCATCACCATCTATCTCCAGAACTTTTTCCAAGGCCACCATGAGGAAAACCCTGACAGATAAAGTCCCTGCATGGCTATGTCTAGTCCAAGTGATGCTGCTCTCAGAGGAAAAGACGCTCAGTTGTCTCTGAGTTGGGATATTAGACAAATTGGTGGTTATGGATGAAAACAACATGTCCTTCCCCTCGGAAGCACAGCATCAGCCAGTCCTTTTCTTCATATTTGCCTCCAAGACAGATTTGGATCAGGCCAACCTGGCTTTATATCCCTGCTCTGCCACCCACTGACTGTGTGGCCTTAAGCCTCGGTTTCCCCATCTATGAATTGGGGCCTGTGACACCCACGGGTGCAGCTGCCGGAGAGAGCATGTGGGCCCGCATCAGCATGGCGTCCAGGCCAGCGCTCGGTTTGCCGGTGGAGGCTGAGGCTCCAGCCAGCTCCCTGCTCATGACTGTGTTGTTGCAGGTCTGCAAGTGGTTCTGAACTCCATCATCAAGGCCATGGTCCCCCTGCTACACATTGCCCTGCTCGTGCTTTTCGTCATCATCATCTACGCCATCATCGGCCTGGAGCTCTTCATGGGCAAGATGCATAAGACGTGCTACAACCAGGAGGGCATCACAGGTAAGGGGAGTGTGCAGGCAAGCGCCCGGAGGCTGTGCCTTCCCTCCCAGCTGGCCCCAGGCAGCTGCGTGTGCTGCAGCCAGGCAGCCAGCAGTCCTGGCAGGGCCCCCTTCGGTCCAACCCCAGCTTTTCTATGCCCTGGTGAAGTGAGAGGCAGAGACCTGTGTCCTTTTTTCTCACAGGTCCAATTTTTGTTTCCATCTTTGTTAAAACAGCCAAACATGGCAGAGTACAGTGGGTCATGCCTATAATCCCAGTACTTTGGGAGGCCAAGAAAGGAGGATCACTTGAGACTAGGAATTCAAGACCAGCCTGGCAACATAGCAAGACCCTATCTCTATAAAAATAAAATAAAATAATTAAATTAAATCAGAAAGTTAGGCATTGTGGCGCACGCCTATAGTCCCTGCTACCCAGGAGGCTGAGGCAGGAGGATTGTGTGAGCCCAGGAGATTGAGGTTATAGTAAGCTATGATGATGTCACTGCCTTCCAGCCTGGATGATAGAGTGAAGCCCAATCTATTAAAAAAAAACCCAAATGCAAGCTTTGTTCAGCACTATTAAACACTATTTCAATGGGCTAAACAATTTGAAAAACATTTTAACAAATTAGCAACCTGTCTTTTGTCAGTCTATCACTTTTTTAAATTTTTTTTTTTGCAGTTTTTGGCCGGGGCTGGGTTTGAACCCACCACCTCTGGCATATAGGTCCGGTGCCCTATTCCTTTGAGCCACAGGTGCTACCCTCAGCCTATCACTTTTTAAGCCAACCCTGAATACTTTAAGAATCAGAACTACCCTGACGACTGTGCCTCTGTGCTCCATCAGCACTTCCATGTGGCTTGTCACCAAAAACCCCTCAGGAAGGCTGCTCTTCTGGAAAAGAGGCTCACAGCCATGAGGTCTTTTCACCTTCCTGGGGCTAGTCCCGGCTTCTCTCTGGTTAAATTTCTGTGTCTCCATTCATAGGCAGAAGTCCCAGGCCCCTATTCCAGGGTGGCAGAGGAGAGGGGGCTGGATTCACCCCCTTGCCAACAGCCAACTGCTTTTCCTCTAGAAGAGTTAGCTTTACCCCGTGATTTCTCAGGGCTTTCCTTTTGAGAGTTCTGTCTTTGTGTTCCTTCCATAAATCAATATATTTAACAAGCAATGTGGCTCATTAAACACTTCCCTAAGTAGAACTGGAGTTTTGGCTTGCAGGCTATGCTGCAAACTGCTGTCCTAAGTTACTAACGCCTCGGCTTGACCTTTTAAAAAACATTTAAACAGATACTGACAAGGCCTTTAAACAGATATATAAAGCATTTTAACACAAAGAATTTGTTGAAACAAATCCCCCCGCCCCAAATGGGTTTAGCCATGTTACATTTAGAAGATTTTTTTTTTTTTCCAAACAGCAAGATCTGTCATCTTAGTCTTTGGCATTTTGGTGGAGAAAGGGGAGCACTGAAGGATACCTTGTTCCTCCCCACCTATAGGGCATCTCATGTCCCTTCAGCCCAGTTAATAAGTTAAATTTGACCCCTCTCATTTTGGTGAGGAGAGATGATAGCATCTGTCCAACAAGGAGTGAAATTCATATTCAGAAACCAAAATAGGCTACTTGGCATATGTGAACCAGTTTGATTGGGTGGATTAACTGGATATTTGGAAGGTTTCTAGGTCATTGCCACATGGCCATGGTTTAAAAAATAAATAAATAAACACAAAACCTATAAACCTAAAATCACAGAGTCAAACAATTGTTTTTGCTTCTTTAAGGGAGAATCTGTTTAAGAGAAAACCATTATTTCACTCTTGAGAGAATTTCTAAATTACTTACGTCATAATTGTAATTTTAAAAACTCATGTTTTTAAAAATTGAGTCTCTTTAAAATTGGAAAAAAATATACATCTCGCCATTACCTAAAATTCTGAGATTTGTTCAGCCTTGCTTTAAAAATCATCAACCAATATAATGAATAATACGATGCCTGACGATTAAGTTCACAAACTCATCCTAGAAAAAGTGCTGCCTACCTCATTGCTGCCTATCACGAAGGTCACCTTAGAAGTCCTCCCCTGGGGAAGCACCAACACCAGCACCTCATCCACCTTTTAAAGCAATTTTGGAACTCTTTTTCTGCAGTGGGCATCAGAACTATCATTGTAATATCCCTGATGTCCTGAATATCATCAAAATGTCTTCCTTTTAATGTTTCTTTCATCTTCAGGTAAAGAAAAATATCATTGGGTGACAGATGAGGTGAGTAGGGAAGGTGTTCCAATATAGTTATTTGTTTACTGGCTAAAAAGTCGCCCACGGACAGTGGACCTTGGTGAGTTCCTTTGGAACTGTTTTTGCACACACCTTTCTTATGCCAAGATTTTCAGTTAAGGTTTTGCTAACTTTTTCTCTGTCAATGTTTACTTGGTCTGGTATGCTTCTCACCATCAACTGATGATTCTGACGCACACTTGAATAAATTTTTACAAGGTTTTCATCAGTTCTGCTTGTTACTGGCTCCCTGACCTTTCTTCATCAGTGCTGCCTTCTCTCCCATCAGAAAAATGTTTAATTCGTTTGCACATTGCTGTTTTCTTCATGGCATTATCTTAGACCATAAACTTAGACTAACACGTCCCTGATTTTACTTCCCCGTTTGCCAAGTTTAACAAAATATTTAATGTTTGTTCGTTGCTCTAAGTCAAGCTCCAGCATTCTCTCAATAACACACAAAAACAGGCAGCAATAAGGTGGTGCCTGTGGCTCAGTCAGTAAGGCGCTGGCCCCATATACCGAGGGTGGCAGGTTCAAACCCAGCCCCAGCCGAACTGCAACAAAAAAATACCTGGGCGTTGTGGTGGGCACCTGTAGTCCCAGCTACTTGGGAGGCTGAGGCAAGAGAATCGCCTAAGCCCAGGAGTTGGAGGTTGCTGTGAGCTGTGTGACACAACGGCACTCTACTGAGGGCGATAAAATGAGACTCTGTCT
>CAUYRH010156590.1:0-10607 GCA_963574655.1 Perodicticus potto | reverse complement strand
TACAGGCACCCGCCACAACGCCCGGCCATTTTTTGGTTGCAGCCGTCATTGTTGTTTGGTGGGCCCGGGCTGGATTCGAACCCGCCAGCTCAGGTGTACGTGGCTGGCGCCTTAGCCAGTTGAGCCACAGGCGCCGAGCCAGGACTTTATTTTTTATTAATGAATTTTGCAAATATTTTGTGCAGCTAAGGTTCAGTGGCCCCTGATGTTGTCCCTTATGGATAATGGCATGGTAAGACAATGACCCAGAAGGAGTGGGCTTCAGCTGGTCAGTGGGAAGAGCACCATTTGTGACAGCCCAAAGTTCACGTTCTTAAACATAAGGAATCATTCCAGGAATAACAGGGGTGAGTGCTAAAAATGGCTGTCCAAGAAGCCTGGAACAGGTCTGCAAGAGACAAATCCTTTTCTCCTCCTCCTGAAAAAGAAGAGCAAAAGGGGCCTAAAAGCTGGGATGCAATACAGAGCTTTAAGCTTGCCTGAGGTGTGAACCATGGAGTCTTAAAAATTGGTCCAGTTTGCTGTTCTATGAGGGTGCCAACTCAACAAAGCAGGCAGGAGGTTGCTGCTTCTGAATTCTTCCAGCTTTCCTGGACTAAATGGCTGTCAACTGGACACATCATTCTCTTGCAGTTTCATTTGGCAGCAACTTGAAGCCCCACTCTCAACTGCACACACTCACTACCTGCCATCCATCCTGACTGAGCTCCAGTGCTTGCTGTATGGGAGGGCAAGAGACCTGGAGTAAAACACAGGTCAATGATCACTGCAACAGGATGAGGAACCAACCCTGTGCCAGGGTATGGGATAAGCTAAAGGATTCTGGTCTACATTTTAGCAGGTGTTTCCTCTGGAATCTGCCCCTGACTCCATGCACTTGCCTCCCTTCCCACTGCTGCCACTTTAGTTTTGATCATCATCATTTCGTGCCAGAGTTACTGCAACAACTTCCTAAGTGGTCTCTCTGCTTCCAGTCTGTCCCTCACCCAGTATTCTTTTTTGGCTTTTATTATTTTTAATTGACACATAATAATTGTGTATATGAATGGGGTACAGTGTGATATCTTCCATGTCCATACTTGCCCCTCTGATTCATGCTTCATCAGTAACCAGAGCTATTATCTCTGAGGTGCAAACCTAAACATGTCATTCCCCTAGTCCAACTCTGGATAGCTCCCTGCTGCCCAGGGGTTAAAGCCAGTGTCCTTGACATGGCTCAGAGATCCTTCACAGTGTGCCCCCATACCATCTTCGCTCTCACCAGCCCCCATGTCCTGTGTTCCAGCCAATACTGCTCTTCTACCAGGTCCCCTCCATGTATCATGGTCTGCCCTTTGTACAGATTACCTCTTTGTGGAATGCTCTAAGCCTGCTTTCTCTTATTAGGACCTGCCAGGCATGACTCATGTGCCCCTCCCTCATGTGTGCTCCTGTACACCCTTTATGCCTCTCATTAAGGTGCTTTTCACTTTGTATTTATTCTAAAAGCCACTTGCCTGTCTCCCCTTTAAAAATGAAGGCTCTCTGAGGGGATGTGCCCTGTTTTATTATTTTACTTCTAGAATATATCATAGTACCGAAAACATAGGCAGGTCATTAAAAATATGTAATGGGGCTCGGCGCCCGTGACTCACCAGGCTAAGGCGCCAGCCACATACACCTGAGCTGGCAGGTTCAAATCCAGCCCCGGCCCGCCAAACAACAATGACCGCTGCAACCAAAAAATGGCTGGGTGTTGTGGCGGGTGCCTGTAGTCCCAGCTGCTTGGGGGGTGGAGGCAAGAGACTCGCTTGAGCCCAGGAGTTGGACGTTACTGTGAGCTGTGATGCCATGGCACTCTATCCAGGGTGACAGCTTGAGGCTCTGTCTCAAAAAATATATCTATACATGTAATGGATGGATGAAAAAATAAACTAATGACTGAATGAAATAAGAAGATACTTGGATCACCTGTTTTTAAAACCTCATGTTCCTTGAGAAAACCACCAGGTGGCATAAGAGAGCACATGCGGTGGACTTGAGCATCACACTGCGAAAGCTACTAATTAGTAGAAGAAAAAAATGCCCTTTCTACACAGATGCTGCATTCTGCCTAGGAAACCCAGCAGTTGGAAGAGGGTTAAGGGAGCAGAAAAACTCCCAAGGAGGGGCCCTTTGGCTAGAAGGCATTACAGGAGGGCTTTTGGTTCTTCTTTCTCACTTTGTTCCAAAAACAGCCCACTAATGCCTCTTCTTGGCTTCCCGCTAATGTCTCTTCTGGCTCCCAAGACCAGACTCTCACCACCCAGCTGATACCTTAGTGTGGAGGGAACTGTACTATGGGAAGGCTCCAGCATCTCTGGGGGCCACGGGGATGGCTGAGTCTTGGCTCTGTGACCACCATGTTTGCTTAAGGAGCTGCCAAGCAGTAGGAAGTGATGGGAAAGGGAAGTATTTTTAATTTGGAGAATCTTGATGGAACTAGGAAGCCAGAAACTATTCATTAAACTAGCAACACATTGGCAAGAAAAAAAAACCCAATTGTTAGGGACATTTTAAACTTGCAATTTAACAACACAGGAAAAAAAGAATATTGAGATCATCATAGTTAGCTGTTTAACAATTCTCTCCCCCTTTGCTCTCGGCAACCCAGTATTTACAACAAAACCTTAAAAAAGAAAAGAGTTTAAAGATCATTTAGCTTTATACTATGAGAGGTAGATCTCTCCTTTCTGTAAGAATTGTGTAATAAATCCTCACAGCTGCCCTCTAGAATCAGCACTATTATTATCCCCATTTTTCAGATGACGCATACAAAGCTCCTAAGGTTCGTACTTGCCGCAGGCCCCCTACCTTATAAGGATATAAAATACATGGGCGGAGTCCTAAATTGGGGTGGGGTCTGGGATAGGAGGAAAAGAATAAAACTAAATAGAACCAAGAGAGAAAAACCTGTGTGGCTGGCTGGAGGGTATTCTACAGACTGGGGAACATGATTCACTTCTTGTATATTTAAACCCCCAGTGTCCTACACACACACACACACAGAATAGAGGCACCAGACATGCAAAGTTCTGCCACATTAAGTATTGCCGTGTGAAAAATCCAAATGGCATTTGGTCAAGTGTGTTACTGACAATGTTCCCAGCTAGGAAGGAAGCTGAATGCTTTTCAGAATCACCTTAAACGTGCAGATTCCTGGACCCTCAAACTTCTAGGAGGCACTGAATCAGGTTGTAGATTTTATTTTTAAACTTTTTGAATTTGAAAGCCCTTATTCCTTGTTATCTTACATAGTGTGGTCCACATCTGTGGGCAACCTGTCTGAACTCAAGGCCTTTACATTTGCAAGGCTTGTGAGAGATTCTGATTTAAAGTGTCAGAGATAGGGCACATGTGAATTCAGTCATGATCGGCCACCAGGGGAGACCGCTGACGTGACAGCACCTTGGTCCAGTTGAGAACACTGGCTAGGCGGTCAGACCACCTGGGTGTGAGGCTGCTCCCTTATAAGGCAGGGGGCCTTGGGCAAGTACGAACCTTAGGAGCTTTGTATGCGTCATCTGAAAAATGGGGATAATAATAGTGTCGATTCTAGAGGGCTGCTCTGAGGATTTATTACACATTCTTACAGAAAGCACCTAGCAAGGCTCAATGAATGTTCGCAGACTGGAGCTTAAAGGGACCAGGGAAGCATTCTGGCTCTTGTTGATATGCTATTATCAACACGAGTAGTTAAGCAGTTACAATAATCATGCGGACGCCACCACACCCTGCTTTTCTATTTTCCCCTTTTTTCTGGTCCCTGGTTTGCTTCCTTCCCCATATCAGGGGCTCCTGGTGTTGATTCCACAAGCTGTCCCTGGCAGATGGACAAGATGCCCATGGCTCCCACAAGCTGTTGCCATTGGGAGCGCCTCACATTCCCGCAGCCCCATTCTGGGCAGGCTGTCCCGGTGGTCACAACACATCTGAAGTGACGTGGAGAAGAGACTGGCAGTGCTGAGACACGGCTCAGCAGGCGGCTCTTTGCCTCCTGGAGCGGAAGCTGCCGCTGACTTCTGGGCCACAGTCGGTGGTACTCATTCATGTGGCAAAGGGGGTGGTGGGCGCTGTTCTAGAGAACACACGCGTGGCCAAGAGACAAGGCCCTCTGCTCTCGGGGAGCTTACCTTCCAGCGGGGAAGACAGACAACAAATCAAGTCGCAGTAAGTGGAGAAAACACAATCAATCTGCACAGTTCCTCAGTTTTACTGATGATCGCCAAAACTCAGAAGCAACCAGGATGTCCTTCCACAGATGAAGACATAAATAAACTGAGGTACATCCAGACATGGGAATATTACTCAGTGCCAAAAAGAAATGAGCTCCCAGCCATGAAAAGACACGGAGGAAACTTAAACGCATGTTACTAACTGAAAGAAGCCGATCGAAAGGGTTACCGACGGTATGGTTACGACGACACGGCATTCTGGGGAAGCCAAAACCATGCAGACATTTAAAAGGTCTGCGGTTGCTGGGGGTGGGCAGGGAGGAACAGGAAGAGCACAGAAGATGTTTAGGGCAGTGACATTGCTCTGTGTTATTCTACAATGGTGGATACATGTTGCTGCTCACTCGTCCAAACCCACAGAATTCGAGGAGTGAACCCCAAAGTGAACTACGGACTTGGGTGATCATGCTGTGTCTATGCAGATTCATCAGCTGTAACAAATGCACTGCTGTGAGGCAGGATTTTGACCATGGGGGAGGAGATATATGGAGGGGCTTTAGGGGTGTATGGGAGCTCTTGTACCTTCTGCTCTATTTTGCTATGAAACGAAAACTGCAATAAAGATGAAACCCATTTAAAAAATAAGAAACCACATAGTGATTGGTCAAGATGCGACATGGTAAAGGGAAGTGGTCAAAAAGGCATCTGTAAGAAGCTGACATCTGACTAAGACTTGAGAGGCAAGGAGAAGCCAACTGTGTAAAGACAGGTCAGAGGAGCCTCCCAGGAAGGGGGAACTGCTTGTGCAAAGGCTGAGTGGCAGGAATCAGAGCGGCAAAAACCAGTGTGGCTGGAGCCTGGATGGCATCCCCTCTTTGGATGGCTTGCACTCAGGGATCAAGGTTTTCAGACCCACACTCCCAACCATCTCATCTGTCACATATATACGTGACCTCCTCACTTGTCTCCTCCTCGCTTGTCTCGCTACTGCAGTGACCTCGCTTGTCTCCTCCACCTGATCCATTCTCCACTTTATTTTCAAGATGCTTGTTCTAATCTCCCATCTGATCATGTCAGTGTTCCTCTGCAAACTCTTCCATATCATCTCACTAATCTGTAAGATCTAACCCAAACTTCGGAGGGCAACATGTAAGGCTCCTTGCAGGCCTCTCCAATCCCATCCGATCCCTAACTGCTTCCTAACTGCACTCCAGGACACACCATCTGCCAACACCATGCTTTACTCATGTGACCCCTGTGCCTGGAAGGGCCGTCTCTCCTCATCACGTGGTCAGTTCCTACTCAATCTTCAAGACCCTGCTCAGACATCTTCTGCTGGGGTAGGAATTCCCTGTGACCTCCCTGTGCCTTACATACAGCAGAGCTGAGCAGGTCCTTAGCACTCTACTACCTTAAATCTGCCTCTCCAGGGCATTCGGCACACTGTGGGAAAACTACGCTTACACTAAGAGTAGGAAATCTTTTCTGTATACATCCAGATGTTGAATATTTGGGGCTTTGTGATATATACACCCTCTGTCATGACTATTAAACTTTACTTTGATAGTGTGAAAGCAGCCACAGACAGTAATTGAGTGGGCATAGCTCTGTTCCAATAAATCTTTATTTACAAAAATAGGCAGGAATTGGGTTGAATAGGCCCATAGCGGTAAATTTCTAACTTCTGTCTTAAACTTTCTCCCTTTCTTGTGTAATTCTTGACCTTGAGACCATGCCCTATTCATTCTTGTGTCCCCAGTGGTTGGCATGGTTCCTGGCAGAGAATATGTTTGGAATGAAAGATCCAAGTAAAGGTCTCAATCCTGCCTCTTATCTTTTATAAATTACTAGTAAGTTATTTAGAAGCCGTTAAAAAATATCTCAAAGGTGGAAATAAATATTACTATTTTGTCAGCTTCTGGTGGTGGCTGTTTGAACTAGAGGAGAGACTACCTAGGAACACAAAGCATAACACCAATGGAAGCTGTTTTTACTTTCCTGACTGCATTTCTTCCTGATGAGCTCAAATGACTCCACTAAAAGCAAGATCTTTATGTTTTCTATGAAAACAGGGTAGATCTAATGCAAGAGATGCCAACGGTCTGCCCACTGGGTGATTAGTATTCTATTCTGCGGGTGAAGCCCAGGGATGAGGTTGCTTGGACTATGATTCTTCTCTCCCTCACTCCATTTACCTTCTAAACTTTGGATTCCACAGATGTCCCTGGGCAAAGTGGGAAAGCAGAGTGGCGATCATACGATGGAAGGTTGGTTTAATGGTCTCCAAGGCCTTCCTGAGATGTGAGAACTGTTCTAGGGTTAGCATCAAGAGAACCTGATGACTGACTGGTGGTAGATATGAGAAGAAGGATGGGGTAAATGTTTCTAGGCTGGGAAACTGGACTAAGATGATGCCAATAATTGGTATCAAGAAAAGAGATGGGAGAGTAAGTCTGGTAGTCACTGGGGTGTATGGAGATTATGAATGTGGAACCCAGCATGTTCAGTTTGAACTGTCGAAGAGCCATGAATAAAACTGTTCTGCAGGTATTCTTAGGTAGTGTTCCTAAATGAATGGCTAGGGACTCATCAACAGATTAGTGCTACCAAGGCTACATGCCAGCAATTAGTTCTTCGAATAAACTAATCAAATGACTAGAATAGCACTATAAGAGCCAACTAAGGAACACGTTCACACATCACTGCCACAGGAAATTGTGGGGGAACAGATAGATGATAAAAGGCCAAGAAAGCCAATGCAAACCCCAGCCATTCTATATTGGATTAAAAAAACACATCCAGTACTCTTTCATAATAAAAACCCTCAACAAACTAGACATAAAAGGAAAATACCCCCCAAATTATGAAGGCTGTATATGACAAACCCACAACCAACATTATACTGAATGGGGAAAAGTTGAAAGCATTCACCCTAAGAACTGGAACAAGACAAGGGTGCCTACTGTTACCATTTCCATTCAACACAGAATTGGAAGTCCTAGTCAGAGTAATCAGGCCATTGAAAGAAATAAAGGGCATACAGACCAGGAAAGAGGAGGTCAAATTATCCCTGTTTGCTGACAATATAACCTTGTATCTAAAAAACCCTAAAGACTCTGCCGAATGATTTCTAAAAGTGATAAATAAATTGAGCAGTCTCGGGTTACAAAAATCAATGTACATAAATCAGTAGCATTTCTGTATAGAAATAACAGTCAAGCTGAGAGTCAAATCAAGGACTCAATACCACTTACAATAGCTACAAAGAAAATACAATTCTTAGGAATGTACTTAACCAAGGAGGTGAAAGATCTCTACAAGAAGAACCAAGAAACACTGATTAAAGAAACTTTAGATGACACAAACAAATGGAAAAACATCCTATGCTCGTGGATTGGTAGAATCAACATTGTTAAAATGTCCACACTACCTAAAGTGATTTATAGGTTTGACGTAATACCCATCAAAACACCGACTTACTTCACAGATCTAGAAAAAAATAATCTTAAGTTTCATTTGAAACCAGAGAAGAGCCTGAATAGCCAAAGCAATCTTAGGCAAAAGAACAAATCTGGAGGCATCACATTATCTGACTTCAACTTATACTACACGGCTGTAGTCACCTAATCAGCAGGGGCAGAGACCAATGGAACAGAATAGACAACCCAGAAATAAAGCCATGTTAACTACAACCAACTATCCTCAACAAAGCAGACAAAAACATACACCGGGGAAAGGATGCCTATTCAACAATGGGGCTGGGAGAATTAGATAGCCATATGCGGAAGAACAAAACAGGCCCCCTCTCTCTTGCCATATACAAAAATTAATTCAAGTTGGATTAAAGCCTTAAATGTATGGCATGAAACCATGAAAATTCTAGAAGAAAACATAGGAAAACTCTTCTAGACGTGGGCTTAGATAAAGAATTTATCTAGGGGAAATACAGCAACAACAAAAATAAATGAAAGGTTCTGTACAGCAAAGAACATAATCAACAGAGTCAATAGGCAACCTATAGAATGAGAGAAAATATCACCAACTGTACATCCAAGGAAGGACTAATATGTAGAAACTACAAAAAATTTAAACAAATCTGTAAGAAATAAATAATTCTATAAAAAAGCGGGCAAAAAACATAAAGAGAATCTTTCAAAAGAAGATGAACAAATGGCCAATAGATATGAAAAAATGTTCAACACCACTGATCATCAGGGAAATTAAACCACAATGAGATACTGCCTTATCCCTGTCAGAACAGCTATTATTAAAAAGTCAAAAAAACAACATATGCTCTTGTGGATACAGAGAAAAAGGAATGCTTATACATTTATACACTGTTGGTGGGACTGTAAACTGGTACTGCCCCTTTTGTCAAAAAGACACCTGTACTCAAATGTTTACCGCAGCACATTCACAACTGCAAAGATGTGGAATCAACACATCTTTGTGTTGGTCAACATATAAGTGCCCATGGATAAGTAAAGAAAATGTAGGATATATATACCATGGAGTACTATTTAGCCCTAAAAAGGACTTAAATAATAACTTGGGTGCGGTGGCTCACGCCTGTAATCCTAGCACCCTTGAGAGGCCAAGGCGGGAGGATGGTTTAAGCTTAGGAGTTCCAGACCAGCCTGAGCAAAAGAAAGCCCCCATCTCTACTAAAAATAGAAAAATTTTGCTGGGCGTCATGGTGCAAGCCTATAGTCCCAGCTACATGGGAGGCTGAGGCAGGAAGATCACTTGAGCCCAGGAGTTTGAGGTTGCTATGAACTACAGTAATGTCACACTGTAGTCACACTACAGTGTAATGTCACTGTGTAATGTAGTGTAATGTCACACTACCCAGGGTGACAGAGCAAGACTCCATCTCAAAAAAAAAGAATGAAATAATGTCTTTTGCAGTAACTTGGACAGAACTGGAGACCATTATCCTAAGAGAAATATCTCAAGAATGGAAAAATAAACACCACATGTTCCCACTAATAAGTGGGAGCTAAACGAAGGGTACGCACAGGCACAAAGAAATATAAAGGTCACTGGAAACCAAGAAAGGGGGATGGGAGGGGAATGAGGATAAAAACTTACCTATTGAGTGCAATGAGCATTGTCCTAGTGATGGCGTACAGAAGGCCCTGACTTCAGCATTGAACACTGTAAACATGTGACACAAACATTTGTACCTTCTTAATATTTTTGAAATTAAAAAAAGAAAACAGAGGCATGTGACATATGGAGTGTGCACGTGGGTACATCAGAGATCAGTAACGAGCTCAGATTTATCCCACACTGGGCTAAAGGGTTCCATGTGGGTGGGCAGGCCAATCCCCTTAGCTGGAACTAAGGACGCAGATGTAATTTCTTAAGTAAATTTGTTCCTACTACAAATCAATAATGTTTGCAAATTGTTTATACACAAAAATAAATCAGAACAGCTTGGGTTATCACTTTAATAACCACAATCTCACTCATATTCTATTTGTTCTTCTTGAAGAATAGAGAAAGAGCCGGTGTGTGTCCAACCGGTTTCTACCTTCTATCACATTTGTCTTGGCAAAAAAAGCAGTCAAAATGCTGAAGGGATAAAATCCACATCATCCGGCCGGGCAAGGTGGCTCACACCTATAATCCTAGCACTCTGGGAGGCCGAGGCGGGTGGATTGCTTGAGCTCAGGAGTTGGAGGCCAGCCTGAGCAAGAGAAGAGACCCCCATCTCTACTAAAAAAAAAAAGCAATAATAAGAAAAACTAGCCCGGTGTAGAGGTACATGCCTGTAGTCCCAGCTACTCAGAGGGAGGCTGAGGCAAGAGGATTGCTCAAGTCCAAGAGTTCGAGGTTGCTGTGAGCGCTAACAGGGCAATTGAGTGAGAGACTCTGTCTCAAAAAAAAAAAATCCACATTGTCAGCGCAACACCCAAGCCACGGATGACCTGGTCCTGCCTGGTGCGGCCTCTTCCCCCACAGCATCTGTGCCTGTGTGCCCCCATCCAGCCCCAGGCCCGGCTCCCGGCACGTGCTGTGTGCTCTCTGCACCTCATGCCATCTCTGTTCCTGCTTTGCCAAGGCCGGAAATGCTGCTCTCTTCCTTCTCTCCAGTGCAAATTCCCTTCTTCACCCCAAGACCTAAGCAGGTCACTCCTCCACGATGCGTCCCTGCTTTCCCATGGAATGCGTCCCTTTTCCCATGGCAATTAGCCTTTGCCTTCCAGCATGCCCTGTGCTCTGTTCCCGCCCTGTGCTCTGTTTCCGCAGTCATTTCCTCCAGCCTCTTGGGATTAGTTGTTCCCACGTCTGTTGCCTGCATCAGATTCTGAACTTCTTGAGCTCAGAGTCCATGTCTTGACTGCCTCTGTGGTGAGACAGTACAATAGATACTCCTGGAATGAGGGAACAGCCATCTTATCGGATACT